>JAYKAV010000334.1:4387814-4398332 GCA_035582835.1 Phoebastria nigripes | reverse complement strand
CGGGCGGGGAGGGGGCGACGGGGCCCCGCCGCGCGGAGGCAGCGGCCCCCCGGCGGCCCCGCTCCCCGGGGGCGGGAGCGCCGGCCGGGGTCCCCCGCGGGATGCCCGCCCCGGCCCCGGCCCCGCCGCCCGCTCCGGCCCCCGGGGAGAGCCGCTCGCCCGCCGCTGCAGAGCCGCGGGGCCGGGAGACGCTGGGAGCCCCGAGCAGCCTCGGCCCCCGGGAGCGAGGTGCGAACGGGAGCCGAAATCTGCCAGCCTCTCAATGGTTGCCGGCAGCAGTGACCCCCGTCTGCCCGGTCTTAGGGCAGCACTTGCTAAAGGACTTTCCTGCCAGCCCTTTGGAGGGGTTGCTGGCGGCCGCAGTATTTTTAGCGTGGCAAGAGTTGCAAAATGCCATACTCCAGCTTTCAGGAGAGCTGAAGTTCAAAGAGTGCAGGGAGGGGGGGACTCTGTATGGCTACAACTCCTATGGATTACCTGGGAACGATTCCCGGCATGTCTCCAGTATGTGCAAGTGTGTGGTGGACATCTGTACTGGAGAACAGGAGCGGGGCTGGCTGGAATGGATGCTCCCCGTGTACTTGTGCGTTGCTGTATTCACAGCCTGTGTGCTACAGTCGTAAGCAGTGAGGAAAATGCTCTTTAACAGATATTTTTCTCAGGCTTTGGATTGGAAAGAAAAGGTTCATTGTTCTGGAATGTGTTTCAGTGGAGCTGTGCTTGTGAATAATTTGTCTTAGAATATACGATGCGCAGACGTGCAGGTTAGATGCTGACACAGACTCTCCTTTAACGAACAAGCAGTGTTGATTCTGGGCAGTGGGGGGAAAACTCCATGCAGAAACCTCTTCCTAGGCCCAACTTTATTCTGTGTTATTTATGCGTAAACTCTGGCACAGCTGGCAGCTCTGACTGGGAGCTCTGCATAGGTGAGAGATGCTGCAAGTGCTATTCAGCTCGCATCGTCTGTGAGGTTTCTTTCTTTCCCAGCCTGGTAGGCTTGAGACCTCAAGGTTGTGACCCTCGGGAAAGTTAACCTGACACACACGAGGTTTGCTTCATCTCCCACACGTGCCTCCTTTGCGGTGAGGTGCTGCTTGCTGGAGGATCCAGAGCTGCACCCTGCCTCCCTGGGGGCCTTCCGGGAGATGCTGAGGGACGGCTCGCTCTGCCACCGCATCCTGGGCAGCGTTCCTGCCGGAGCGCTGGCGGGCACCGGCTGCCCCACGCCGCGGCAGCAGGAGATTCCCCTGCTTGCCCCCAGCAGGAACCGGTCCCTTTGTCTCTGAGGTGAGACAGCCTTTTCTCCAAGAAGATGTTCAGCAGCCACATCCCGGCTGGATGTGACCGCTGCAGTTAGCCGAGAGCAGAGCCTTCCCTGCTTCCCTGGACAGGGAGCTGGGGTCTATGGCATCGGAGAGCGAGCGAGTGTCCCCATGGAGTCGCTGGCGCTCCGGTAGAGCTGCTGGCAGCAGCCAGCGGCTGCTTGTGTGACCACTGCCTGGGTGTTAGGACGTGTCTGCTCGCAGGTGGGAGGTGGATGTTAACTATACTCGGTGCTTTTCTGCCATGGCTTGCCTTGGTCTTCATTTTGCATAGGGGTAGAAGTGTGCTCTCTGAAAGCAATCTGCAGCGAGGCCCCCACCGTGCCAAGGCATTTTTAAAGTGTCTTGATGCAAGTCTGCTTTAGTATTTATGCATATTAGGCTGTGTATTTGAAGGGAACCATCTGGGTAGAGAAATAGATGGTAAGCGGCTGAACCTTTCCCCATTGGTTTCCATTTCAGGGTTGGGCCTGATTAGCAAAGCCAGAAGTTGGGAAAGTTGCTGTGTGGCTCTTTCTGGTTTGCAGGTGCTTCTTCCCCCATGTCTGACGTGAATTAAAGCCCTGAGTAGAGACACCTGTGCCTAGGATGTGGGGAAGAGGGAGCTGACAGGCTGTGCTGAGCAGAAAGAGGGCTTTAGAGTGTCAGCACAGCAAACAAGAATGCTCTTTTTTCTCTTTTAAATGGCTATTTCTCTTGACCCTTTGTGGGCTGGCTCCTGTGGGGATGGCACCTCTGCTCTTGGTGCTGGGAACAGGGTGCCTGAGGAAGGCGAACCCCGAAACGAAGGGCTGTGGGTGGGGGCAGGCCAGTGTGGCTCCCAGAGSCCTGCCCAGGGGAGCGGGAAGGGGGGAGACCAAGGCTGATAAAGGCATCAACATCTCCCTGAGAAGAGTCACCTGTGAAAGGCTGGCTCTAAATGGGGGTTTAAAGCAGCTGCCTGCAGCTCTGGGAGTGACACGGAGACAGTGCTGCTGCTGCCTGCAAGTTTCTTGCTGGAGATTTCTTTTGCAAGCTGTGCAAGGAAAATAAGCCAAGGAGTCATGTGGGCTGGCAAGGGCCTAAATACCCAGATGCCAAGGAGCATGCAGCAATCTGTGGGTGAATGGCAAATGATTCAAGGGAGCTGGTCTTCAGAGAGCTCATCAAAGGAACAGTAAGGCAGGTATGTGCAGTGCTGCCTCCAAACTATCTATTCCGAAAGCTAAAGTGTGTCAGGAAATCCCATCTCCGCCGTTGTGTGTGTGCGCTCACGCTGAATTCTTTGCTTGATGGAAAAGCAGAGAGTGAACTTAAAAGTCACCTAGGACTTGGGGAAGATCCTCAGCTAGATGCTAGCTGATTGCACGAGTTCTGGTGGGAAAGCATCCGACTGCAATGTAGGATCTCTGCTTTCTGCTACAACAGCGGCTTTGACCGTGTTGTTTTAGATTCCTCTTTCTCTGGGCGAAGCCGGTGGTTCTGCGTGTGCGATAGGGCCGGAGGAGACCCAGGAAAGGCCTTGGGCCCCTTTGGCTGGGAGAGCAGCTGAGTGTTTTTACTGGGTGTGCATGCAGAGCGGGGGATGCTTGAGCCTGGATGGGGAGCGAGTGCCTGCGTGGGTGGGTGGAAGGATGGGCTTTTGTGTCAGTGGAGGAAGAGGAAGGAGGGAAAAGCAGGGTAGAAGGAAGCAGGGGAGAGGAGGAGCATGGGGTGACAGAGGTGATAAAGGACCGGGAAGGAGCAGATGCATGCTTAGAATTGGATATTGCTGGGCTGTATGGACAGAGGAGAACTCCCTTGTCCAAGAAACTTCATTTTCTTTGAAGATGGTTTAAGCTTTATTCTGTATTCAGTCAGGACTAAGCAGGTGCAGATGGTCAGCGTCTTGCCCTTTTCAAAGGCTTGCTGATGTGCCTGGGTTGTGGATGGTGATTGTCACTGACTTTGGGGGGAGATCTTCATGCGCAGCACTTGTTAGGGTCAGAATTTATTTATTTTTCATGCTTCTAGGCAGGCAGGCAGAAGACGAGACAAAAGTTTCTGCAAGTCTTCTCAGAAATGTTTTCTGCTCTGGGCAAGAGGCTTCCAAGGCAGCATATACAAGGCTGAGGTATCTGTTAATACAAGGAACCTCTTGCTGTGTGTGAATAGGAAGAACACACTGAAATTGTGGTCTAACAAGATGAGAACAGCTCGAAGGGTGTCTCAGATCTGAGGGAATGATACAGAGAAATCAATGGGATATTAGCGACTTCATGATGAAAGCTTTATACAGGAATGGAGAACTTAGGTTTCAGCTTTGTACAGAAAAGAGACTGTGGTACTACTGCAGAGCCATTGCTGTGCACAGGAGACTACAAACTCCAGTTTGTCTGGCTGTACCCTCTCGGGGGAACTATTAACACTGTTGTGGGTTCTCTGACAAGAAAAATGGGGGACTTGGAGAGATAAAACAAGTTGTAAAACCTGTGAAGAGATAACGGAGCAGTTTTAAGGATCCCCATAATAACTTGTCATCTCATCTGTGGGACATGGCTTGGAAGGACGATTTGTGGTGTTAATGTATTAACAGCGCTTTTCGTGTTGTTTGTTCTGGTGCCTGTGGAAGACTCAGCGTGCTACAGCAGATGGGGGTGGCTGTGGCAGTTACTTTTAATGAAGGTGGAGGAAAATGTAGCGAGGACCAGCTTGAACAGGGTCATTTCCACATTGGTCAACAGTGAGTGGCTGATGGGTAGAACAGAGCTGGCAAGCTTCAAGCAGTGCAAAAGCTATCAAGGCAGTAAAACCAGAGATGTTTTCTGTACCTTAAAATGCTCAACTAGTGTCAATAGGAGCTAATGTAAATAAAGAAGTGAGCATGGGACTCCTTGGGTACTTTTCAGCCATATGTCTGCAGGTGCCTTACGAGAGAGATGAGAAAGGAGGCTTAGCTGTGATTTACGCAGCTCTCTTGACACCAGCTTCTCTCTATGACTATGCCAAATGAGGTGAGCTGGACATGGGACTTGTCRGCTGTAATGTTGTCCTCTGCTTTGTTTGCTCATTGCTCTTGTATCTGTGGGAGACCTTGCTGGGGCTGGGAAAAGTCTCCTCGTGTTCCTGGGTGTAGCGTGGCATAAGCAGCGCTGCGTAGGTGGTGTCTAACACGGCTAAGCAACTGCAGGATGCCGAAATGCCTCCAAGGGCAGCAGCAGTGAATGGAGGCTCCCTGAGCCCCAGGAGGTATGAGGAGCTGTGGCAAAGAAAAAAGTTGGCTGGGGGAAAAGGGGAGTCATTTCCCTGCACCAGGATGTTGAGGAAATCCCCATTTGCAGGAAATTATCCATGATTGAATTGTTTAAAGAGGAAGTAATGGACCAAAGGAAGAAACCTGGGTGTTGTAAATCAGTAGGACTGGGGATGGTTCATCTGAGGGCCCTGAAGTAAATAAAGTGTGAAGTAGCAGCAGGTGTTAACATGAAAGGGACAGCTCTTCCTCCTCGCTGGGAAGTTTCCAAGGCAGGAGCCCAGGTGGTCAAAGGGAACTGCTAGGTACAGCAGGAGTGGTTTTGCCATGCGATGCCTTTACAGAAATCAAACCTGAGGAAGAGCTAGGATATCAGGCAGGTGAGTTTTGCTTCTGTTGTCTGCCACCTGGGAGGGCCTAATTATCAACATACTCACATACATTATCAACATTTGGATGGGTCTAACCTTGGGGGTCAAATCACCATAGCTTATATGAAGAGGATGGGTGTGCAGTAGGGAAACCTACCTTCCTAACGCTGCTTGCAGTTTGGAAGGCTAATGAAATGGGAACTGAAAATGTACCAATGGACCTAATTGGTTTGGATTTTTAATTGGATCCACCCAAAAGAGACTATTTTAGGAAATAAATAGCAGAATGTGGGCAATAAATAGCTGTAGGGTAAGGGGCAGAGTTCAGTGCCAGCTTTCCTAGTTAAGCTGTAGAAAATAGAAATGTAATGGAGGAGTGCTGCTCGGAGCATAGACAGGTGATTATGTGAAGGTTGCTCACACTGAGGCTAGGCTTATTTATTATCTTTAATGATTTGGAGGTGGAAATGGATCAGAGCTGGGTTACAGAGAGCGAGCGTGCCAACAAAAAGGGTTTGCTTTTGCTGCTAAACATTTGCAAGAATTGAGAGACAAGGCTGCTTGATTTGAGCGTGCCAGTGGTTCAGCCCGTGTAGCAGCAGTCAGGGCATAACTCAGACTTGAGCGTCACAAGCATGTGGAAAAGGAAAAACCTGAGCAAATCTTTCCCTAATGATGTAGCCAGCGGTGCTTCTGTGGAACTCTACCAGGTGAACGGGCAGGGGTGTGAAGCATTACGTGCGGTTTGTGTGTGCGGCTTACAAGGCCGAGCGGCTGCGTGGGCATGCTGCGGGCGAAGGGGAGCCCCAGGAGATGCTCTGGTCTGGCAAACAGTGCTCTCCATCTCGGGCACTGTGTGGTCCAGGGGCTCTGTGGGGAGCGGCGTCTGCAGTGACATAGCAGTGACAGTCAGCTCTTCCCAAAGGCTCTCATGGCAGACCAGGGATTCTTGGCTGCTGGGGCCAGGGTGCTGCTCTGGCTGGAGCAGGGGCTGTGGGCATCCAGACCGTACTGGCATCCAGCTGGACTGGCTGGCTTTAAAATGAATCAGGGGGAACTTTGCTGAGTCCTGGTGAGCTCCTCCTTGACCGTCCGGTGGGACCTTCCCCTGGGTTCTCCAAGGGGATAGATACCATGTTACTGATTTATCAAGGAAGAAGGAGCCAACATATAAGCTGCCCATCTGCATGGGTGATTTCCTACCCAGATCCAGAGGCAGTGCCTCTTACCCAGAGACTTGGGAAGTGTTTACAGCGTTTGAAGGGGAGCGTTACTGTTAAGTGTCTGAAGTGCAGTTTTTGAAGAGGCTGTGGTCTCACAGTGGTGGGAGGGAGATTAGAGAGCCCAGAGGGTTCGTGTTTCTGCTTGATTGCAAATCCCTGAGCCAGGTCTCAGTCAGGTGGCAGCGTAACAATATTTATTTTGACCATCCTTTGCATGGAAGCGGCTGCATAATGCAATACCCAAGCAGTGTCTCAACTGAGCACCCGGTGAGCCATCCTGCACGAGGGGATTTTCATCTCTGCTGAGATCTCCTGGCTTCAAAGTCTGCAGAATTTATTTGCATCCTTCATGAGGGAGAGCGCCAGGCATACGTTTCTTCCTTAGTCTCTCTGTTTCTCCCCCCCTTCCCCACTCGCTTTTCAGTTTGTTTATTTGGTTAGCTCAGCATCGGCACAATGATGTGGAAATAAAGCAAAGGAGCTTCATCTTGGCCTTATTGCATATGCATAAATGAGAGAAATAGATCATACTGGCAATCCCTAGCAAGGCTACAGTTAATGGAAAGTCTTCTGTGACCTTATAAACCCTGCTTTGCAAGGGTTTATAATGAGTCTGCAAAAATTCATTCTGGGCGCAAACAAGTCATCTGAGGTCTTAGACCCTGTGAGCACAAAGTAATAATACTACTGATTTCCCACCCACTCAGGCATGTGCTCAGCTCCTTAAAGATTTTGCTATTTTTAAAAAGCAGGTTTTTCCTTTCTGGGACTGTCATAATGTGTGTGTGTGTCGGGGAGGGGGGAGGAGGATGACTGGTGGTGAACAGCTCTTTCCGTGCAGCGTAACGCCGGTTCCCCTGCATCGCCTCCCTTGGGAGAGTCACTGTGGGTCCTTCCCGTGGCTCTAGCTGAAGCGGTTTACGTCATTAACATTGCAGACTGATGAACGGTGTGATCGCACCTCAGCTGTTTCAGCAGAAAGTCAGCTCTTTCTACATGATTGTGGCTCTGCACCCTTCTCTCCCCTTCCTACACGGACATCTGAATCTGATATCAAAGATAGTCTGGGCCTGATCGGGAGGGGATGGATTGTTAAAAATCCCTGCAACATTTTGTTCAGCCTTAACATTTTTTTTTAACTTTTTGCTGAAAACCAGAGATTTTTTGGTTCAATGACAGAAGTTGACATTTTTCTGAAGAATGTGTTGCATTTTGATGCTGAGGGTTTTTTTAATGGCTCTCTGGCCCTGCTCAGAGACAGAAGGATTGAAGGCTAGTTGTCACTGATGTTTGAGTCTGTAGTGGGATTCATGTTGGGCGTCAGCCCCGTGCTTTCTCTTTGTAGGCTATGATGAAGAAGCAAATTGCTGTGTCTGCTAAAGTCACTCTTAATGTGGCTCGTCTCGGGTGAAGTGGCAAGGCTGGGAAGTAACCGAGCCACGGTAAGAGCCTGGCGGCAAACACACTAGTGCAGTATAGTACTGCTGGTACACAGTTCATTGAAACCAGTGCTGATCTGCAAGTGCCAAATCTGCTTTTTTCACCCAAAAGGTTGATCAAAATATATTTTACTCTACCTGTACTCATTGTTTGCCCTTGCTCTTTTCTTGTTTGGTCTCTGCTTGTTTTCCATTTTTGCTCCACCTTGTGTGTGATCTGGTAACATCTGGTGTTAAAAGAGTGTATGTGAGCATGGACAGCTTTGAAAGCAGGCTATCACATCTCTTTTTAGACTGGGGCAGAGACGGTGCTAATGTTCACAGAGCATCTGGTCCTCTCCAGGTCCAATTCATCACTGTCTTGCAGTTTGCATTATTGTTCACACCAAGGGAAAGTGGGTGTGAAGCTGGAATAATAATGTTTCACACTTGCTTTGCATTGGTTTTGATATCCAACAGCATTTTAACCTGTCAGAAAAGGCATAAAGAAATTGAGTAGTTGGAAGCTGAAAACACAGTCTACAAATAACATGTTAATTACCCTTACTGAGAAAATGACCACTGTGCTCGATCTTATATCAATGGCAAATTTAAAATCAAGATGGGATTTTTAAATTCTAACTTAAGGGTTCAAATCATCGCGCAGGAATTAGTGGGTGAGGGCAGCAGCAGAGCTCAGTGCAATGGTTCCCCCGACTTCAAACTTCTCACGCTGTACAGATCTTCCAAACGTAACTCCAGCATGGCTGGGCAACGGTGATATTCTCCTGAGTCTGCAGAGAGCCCTGAACAATATCTCTGTAGTATAATATGCCGTACTCATTTAAAAAGGGGTTGGTGGGAATACTGGTTGTTAAATGTTGGATGTCAGCGTTGCAGTTTCTTTAATGAAACCTAATGGCATAAACATAGAAAGAATTTAATGCTACATGGTTTATCTGAAGCTTTGTGTTTAGGAAACAGGGCCTTTTGGTATTGTCTTTAAGGAGACATGTCTTTCAGTGATTTGGACTGACATGCCTTTTGTTCTGTTCCTGCTGAGTGTTAAATAAGATTTACGTCTCCTCAGTCACTATTTAGTTATTGAAGAACATCACAGCCAACACAAATGCGAACAAAACTGTCTGGATGTTTGTTTATGCAACAGATCATTAGAAAGTCTGTAGGAAAAAAAATGTTCTGGTCTGTTAGATAATTAATCTGCATTTTAAGAATTGTCTAAAGACATATTTGCAAGCTAGTCCATCGAGCTGCTGCTCATCTAGTCAATAATCCCCATATTTAATAGTCCCTAAGAATGTATTTCCATAATGTGCTGCGAACAGTTGAGAAATCTACGTCTTTTTTGTCTTAAGATGTCAGTGCTTGCACATTTTCTGTGACAAATTTTTTCCTGACTATTGGTGAAAAATTTAGACACATTAGCTTCCAACTGGTAGGGCTGGGGATAAGGAGAGAGAAGGCTTCTTAAAGCAAACCCCTGGGTCCAGATCCCTTCAAATGCTGAATGAGTTTGCAATTTCCATCTGGCGTCGGATGGCAGTGTCGTGGCGTGAGCCTGCAACGTGCTGGCAGCGTTGCCCAAAACGCACCTCTTGGCTAGCGGGCACGGGGAGAGGGGCTTTGCTGGCTCCCCAAGGCCCCTGCTCCTTGTCCCGTGGGTGTCAGAGAAGCAGGAGCATGTCTCTGGAAGGAGGATCTGAGGTATGTCTTGAGCTACATCTGAACTAGCGCTGTGTTGCAGGGGTAGCTCTGTTGGAAGGGGTGTGAAATGCTGTAGTCCTTGTGTGGTAGATTTATTCTGGCAGGAGCCTGGAGCGCAGATATACTGGCACTGCTTGGCTTTGACTGATGGAGCTTGTTTGGCTCCTGGGAGCTGGCTTTACTGCAGTAGCACAAAGCGCAGCTTGGGACCTGCGGCTGTGTCTGGGCAATGAATGCCCTGTTTCTGCCTGGGATCCTGGCAGCAGGCAAGTTCACTCACGGATGGTGGACCAGGCTCTGGTTTTGGGGTGTCTGCAGCATAACCAGCTACCCATGTCATCTGAGCCAAGGTAACCCGTGTTCCCGCACTGTGACAAATGTGAGGGTTTGAGAAAGGGCGTGAAGTTTAGTCAAGTTATCTTGCATTTATAGTGGAAAAAGGGTCAATGTACAGGCAGCTCTTGCAGCATGGCTGGCATGTGGTAACTTACTAATCCACGTTAATGAGAGCAGGGAGTAAAATCCACACTTTGAGAGAGGAGCCCCTGGAAGTCGCCACGTCAAGGTGAGAAGCTGGAGCTTAATTTCATTATCTTATCAATAACTAGCTGATCTTGTGCTGTGTTGTGAATTCTCAGGAGTGTTAATGCTGTCTTTGGCTGTCTAAGCAAAGAAATAATGAATACAACTAGGAAGAGCATTGTGTGCAGTCATGGTATCTATACCTTAAAAATGATGTTGGCAAACTGGCGAGAGATAAGAGAAGAGCTACGAGGATGATGTGAGGTCTGTAAAGCTTGCTGGAGAGAGAGAGAGAGACTGAAGCTCAATCTGTTTCTTTCAACAGAGAGAAGGTTAAGGGTGATTTGATTATTGTCTGTAAGTACTTAACCAGGGAAAGAGACTTCTGCTAGCCAAAGGTACAAAGGCAGGACATGGTTCTGTGGCTGGATGCTCAAGCTAGATAAATTCAGATGAGAAAAAGGCGTGTGTTATTTTTGTACAGCTTTATATTTAAGCACAGGAGAAAATTACCCAGGACTTGGTACATTTGCTGTTTTTAAATTGAAATAATACATCTTGTGGAGTTCCTCTAGGTCAACTGCAGTCTGTGGAGGCTTGGTGTGGGAAAACTCAGCATGAGTCAGTAACAAGTAAAACAAGATTTTCAAAATGGTCATTATTGTCCTTCAAATCTTTCAGTTACGTTATGAATCTCTTTTTTTTTTTTTTTTTTTTCTTTCT
>JAYKAV010000334.1:4106550-4387786 GCA_035582835.1 Phoebastria nigripes | reverse complement strand
AAATCAGTGGGGCTTTGGGCTGTAGTTTAGAAGGGATTGAGTCGGTGTCAGCTGAGCCCATTTCTAGGTCTTGGCCAGAAGCTCCGGCCATAATAGCATGGTGCTAAAGGTCCTAGTATGTCCTAAACTGTCACCCTTGCTGAGTTTTTGCTTGTGAGGATGACTCCTTTGTTTGAACAACAGTTGAAGAATCCCCTGTTCCCACTGCTGTTAGGACAGGAACAGGCAGCGTAAGCTGTCCAAAAACTGACCTGCTTCTACCATGACTTTACAGCTGGGACTTGAAATGTCTTGGCCAGAATTGCTCTCTATGGAGGGCAGAAGGTGGCTAGAAATCTGCAGTTACCACTGTAGGGCACTCAGGACAAATGGAGTCATGTATTTACTGTATGAGGCAGGGAAGTTCTGTTCCTTTGGACAATGATGTAGAGGAGAGTCCCAGAGTTTCCTGTGCACTCCATTTCAATACAGTTCTTTCACCCCTGGATCGCCTGTCTTCCTTCCCCGACTGACTTCTCCAGCAGGTTTCCTCCCTCTTCCCCTGCCCTTCCCCTGGTTTTCTTCTGGCTGAGAAAGCTGGTGTTTGGACATGCTCAGGGTGGCTGAAGGGGTTCTGCTTTCATCAGGTGCGCTTTCCTCTTACTCTTCCATGAGACACACCAGCCTTCAAAGCCTCCAGCCTGTGCCTGCACAGAAATAAAGGATGCTACAACCGCAAATCCCTTATGCCACCACCTGAGACATGTTCAGCAAACTCGGGGAGAGAGATTAAGAGGCATCATTACCATTCAGTTGGTGACTGGCGTGTTAATTAGGGCACACGGTATGCTCAGGAAGGTTACTTTCACGTAATACCTAGCTCCTCGCCAACTTTAAAGCTGCAAAGCAAGGCAGAGGTGGAAAAGGAGCAATGGCAAGAAAATGCAGTGACACATTGCACCTTGGAACAAAGTGCATTTCACAAGTGATTGTGGCAGGGGGGTGGCCGAGTCTGTGTCTCCAGGCTGTCGAGCCAGTGCCCTCTTGTAGGACTGTGCTGCCTCTCCCTTCTAGATGGAAGGTGTTGCCAGGTGGTCATCCTGCAGCCTTGTCTTGTCTCCTTCCACCCCTTTGACTTGGCTCTTTGCAGAATCGAAGGGTATTTCCTTTCAGATGGTGGCACCTGAATTTTTTTCTTTCAAAGTTTGATGTTGGTGCATTGAAGAAAATTAAATTAGGGTTGTATCAGTACGAGGGAGAGATTACCATTTGCAAAAACACGTTTTGCTTAAGTTAGTAATATTGTAACTGTTAATTGAGTGTTCATTGATCGTCTGTCACTGCTTTGATGTAATCTGTTATTCTCCTTTCAGGCGGATGGCCTACCACTGATTAAATAGTATAGCTGCTCTTGCACCACTTAGCTGTCTTGACTGTTTGTTTTTTCTCCTCCCAGCGATTCCATTCTACCAGCGGTATAATTAGCATCATCACCTCCTCTTTGGAGTGATCTCAGCCTGCATGCCACCCTTGTTCTCTCCCAAGTACCTTTAATGCACCTAATACTTCAGGGTTTTTAAGTGGCCTGAGGCAAGAATTTAAGCAGGGGATGCATTTGAACTCAGTCCAAGAGCTGTTGTCTGCATGGATTTAGGGTCCGAGTTTCCCCAGAAATTGCTTCATTCGTTAGAGGTTCTTTGTTGCTGAAGGTTCAATTATGGAAGTGAATAGTGTTTTATGGGAATTGGGGGGAAAAGAAAAGCCAAAACCTAGCTCTCTTATGGAGTCTTTCATGTAAATGGGTCCATAGTCAGGTAATCATGGACAAGTCGTTCGGGGTAACTGGTAGGTAGCAATGAGACTATGTGTGTTCTCTGTAATGCTTTTCGCTGGAGACTTGTCAAAGCCTTTTCCAGCGCTTCAGGGAAGCTCTTCAGGCTCCCTGGGGAGGTTGTGAGTGTGCAGGTGTGGAGAGATTCCTGTGCAGGATACGCGCGCTGGTGAGCAAAGGCAAGGGCTGGTGCAGCAGCTTGGCTGAGCCCTCACGCAGCGCGTCGGCAGCAGGGCCAGGCAGATGCAGCAGGCAGGAGAGCAGGAGGGTTTGTTGTAGCACCCGGATCCAGAAGTCCTTGAGTCCTCCGACTACTTCTGTAACACAAGATGAGGAGCTGGCAACCCATTCCGGTAATCCCCTGCACTAAATGATGCTCCTCTTCTGTATCCACTGTGTGATCCAACGTGTCTGAAGTAATTGTATTTTTTCTCAAAGAATGAGACTCGTGGCATAATGTGGTGTGGTTTTGCATATTCAATTATTTCTTCTGTGCCAGGTTTTGCAGGAAATCTTGTAAGATTTGCAGTGGGCTTTCCTGAAGCCACGGGCTGGTCTTTAAGATCTTTCTGCTGTGTGTTTGGTGCACTTCAGCACTTTTGAAAGATTAATTAACCTTAGGTGAGAGACTATGATTTAACATTTATATGGGGGGGGGGGGTGAATAAATGTTCTTTCTGCCATGCTGAGTATGTTTAAACTTCTACTTTCAGCTTGTCTGACTTGGAATATCTTCTAACTAGTACAAATGATAGAACAATTTATTTTAGATGATGAGTTATGAGAATATTGCTCATACACCCCGAACATGACATTTTCAATCACATCTTCATTGCATTGGTAAGAAAAAAAATGATTTTTGTATCTTGACATGTTTATCCTTTGGAGACTGATTCGATTATCATATTGTATAAGAAATCACTCTATAGTTCTTAGGTCTCTGGGAATATCATCATGCCAAGAGGAAAATCCTGCCGGGTTTATTCCAGCTGTTATAAAGTTGGGAGGATAGAACAAGTTAAGAGATATCTACAGGTGGCATTCAGGAATAGGAAAATGACTTAATAAAGGTGTGCTGTTAAAATATGTAAGTTAGAACCCGTTAAGTTCCATGGAAAAGCTTTCATGGGGAAGCAAATTTGTCCTCAAATACTTTTTTGGTTTAGTCTAATTTCATGAGTATAGCCATGCAGACAAAAATCTTAGAGGGACTGGGGATTACCTGGTCAGCCTCTCTGCCGATTTATTATTGCACTATTAATGTCAGCCTCCCGATAGCAGCGATGGCTCTGGCCACCCTGGGCTGCTGGGGACTTTGTCATAGGCTCTGAGCAAAGGATGGTTTGCTGCTGGGTGGTCCTGAGAGTCCCTGTGTGCTCCCTGATTGCTCTCCYTCCCTCTCTGGCTCCAAAGTTGGGGTGCAGGTGACTTCCTCCCTTGCAGTGTGTCAGGGCTGGCAGAGCTTTGCCGACACGTCCGAGAGCGGTGCTACAGAGTGGCTCTGTGCATCCTGCYGACATCTTCTTTCAACCATTCTGCAGACACAAGCAAGGAAAGGGGACTCCTTAGAGGACCGTAGGCTCCTAAATCCCTCATCGCAGTGACGTTTCTTCAGCTTCTCTTTCCATTGCACTGAACTTCTGGCTCCCTCTTTGTGGTCTTCCTCCAGAGGCTGCAGGGCAGGGAGAGATGCTGGAAAACGATGCAAAGTGACTGATCAGGCGGGGCATTCACATCACTGTCTTTCAGTGTTGCAAAGATGATGAGCTTGGTCAGCCCAAATACTGATTGGTGTCCTCTAAGAACGGGTCCTTGTATGAGATTACCTGGACTGCAGAACGCAAGTGCTGCCATTTCCCAAAAAGGCCCTGAAAAAGCAGATCAGCTTAGAAACAAGCAATGAATTCAGCCTTGTTTCTCTTTCATGCCCAGGACGTATTCTGGTGCCCATCTCCTCCCCACTCTATGGTTACGTTCCCGACGCCAGCCTCATTTCGGAAAGTGCCGTGGCAGCAGGGTGCGAGGGGACAGGCTGTGCCAGGGCCGTGCCTGCACTGGGCTCAGCTGGGCTGAGTTGGCAGCATGGAGAAGGCAGATCTGGCAGCGCGTTTGCATGGCGAGCTTGGCAAGACTGGGAAGAAACCTGTGGCAGGGAAGTTAAAGCTTCAAAGAGAAAACAGTGACGTCTTTTTTTATTATTTYATTTTTTATTATTAATTTCGCCTGTTCAGTTTTTGGTGGTGTGCAGCTTTAAACTTTTCTTCAGGGCCACAAGAACCAGAAACTTGCTTTCCATCAGCCTGTTAAAATGAAGGTGGAGATTCCCTTGCAAACTCTTGAGCTCTGGATCCGGGGCTTTTAGCAGTATATCAGAAATCGTGAGTTGAATGATCAAATCAGCGTTGGCTTGAAGCTCTTTATAGCCCTTAGCTGAGGTAATTGATGGAATTTGTGCATTGCTAGCAGTGGTCTGCAGGGTTCATCCTGCTGCGAATTACAGCAGTTTGGGTTGTTCTCCTCTCTGTGCTGGGACATTTGCTGGTTGTTTGGTAGGGGGCTCTGTACTGGAAAGCCTCTCCTCACTTCTCTCTGCATGCAAAGCGTGGACAAGACTGTGCTCCTGCAACATGGCAGATAAAGATGGGTCGATGCTACAGGAGGTGGAAATGCTGTTCTGAAAGTACAGCTCAGAGCCGTTTTCTCCTTGACTGTRTGTTGAGCAAATTTCCAGTCACAGCAACAAAAATATCTGAGTCCCATTTGCAGACACTGGTGTTAATACAGTGCAGCTGATATGCTCCATTTGCTTGCATAAATGCAGCTTTTAAAGCTGTCACATATGCTAGATAGAGCCACTACCCCTCACCTGCTTCTTCTTGGAATGGCAATGTTTAGAAGGGATTCCCAAGACAATGGAGACAATGGTTGTATCTATGCATTTGTGCATATGTCAGGACTAGAAAACCACCATTTCCAAGCTGGTGTGTACGGCAACACTTCAGATGAAATGCTCAAAATGCAGTTATACAGATGGAATTTTTGAGCTATATACCTTGGCTCAAGCGCTCCTGTTCCTGTAGCTTTGTTTGCGTGGAGGTTTTGTGCTGGCTTTTGATTTTCCCATTATTGAGGTTGTTATGTTTTTATAGTGTTGCATTACTCATTGGTTCCCTTTATTCCTTTCAAGTTTGCCAGCCATGACTAATGAAGAGTTTTGCTGCAGCCCTTTTATGGAGTGGAGGCTGAAGCTGGGTTAAGGGGGACCTTTTCTTTTCCTTTCCCACCACCAAAATTTGATACTGAAGCGTTGGTGCTTTCAGTGGGAAGCTGCAAGCTGAGAAGTTGTGACTCCTTTCTGCCCCCACAGCCAGCCCAGGAGGGGATGATTCAGGAGTGCTGGTGTGGTGTCTCCTGTTTGGATGTGGCATGCTGCAGGCTGGTCTTTCTAGTCAGACTAGTGCATCCCTTGGTAAAGTACCATCCCCATGTTATATCCTGGGAGCTGTGTTTTATGGGACCATTAGGACTCATGATGGATGGCAGGGGTTTGAGAAAATGTGCTACCTTTTCCTGGAGCAGTGGCAACAGGTTTCTAGTTCATTTTATTTCCATTACTGGGGTGTTTGTGCTTTAATGAAGAGCTCGTCTGGTAAAGAAATTAATCTCTTTCTTGGTGAAGGGATGAACTTTTGTTCAAGTGAAAATCTGAAGCATTGAACCTGTCAGCAACTGACCTGGCTTTGCAGTGTGAGGGTCATTATCTCCCAAGCTATTGCCTTTGGGATGCCTTTGGTGTCACTGCATGTTCTCCCTGTTCCCAGCATAGCTGATAACCTATTTGGGATCATTTAATGCAAACGCTATCAGTGTTTTCTGTTTAGCAGTGGCCACAGTCATAAGCGCTGGCCCTGAACATTTTGGCAAGGTCAAATGCAGGAACCCCCACCTGTGTTGGGGACAGTTGAGTTACTTCTGCTTCACTGCTGAGTTGGTGCCAGAATTTTTATCTTTCTCTGCCTCTCTTACACAAAGCTTTGTCTTCCACACTGAGAAGTTCGGCAGATGACCTGGAGTCTGTTATGCCATCTGTTTGGGTCATGTCCCCATGCCCCCAACTCTTGCTGGTTGAACTGATGCTTTCTTGGCACCGTGTATTTCAGAAGTCAGTCAAGCCTGGGAATTCTCCTGGGGAATAGGATGTGAGCAACAAAAAAGAGGAGGGAAGTTAACAGTACTTTAAATATGAATAATTCTCCCCTGCTCGTAAAACACAGCTGCTTTGCCTGGACAGCTCTGCCTTGCCTGTCATGGGGATGTTGTTTCTGCAGGAAACTCCTCTTGGTCTGGTGGGAGCACTGGAGTAAAGGTGCTTCCCAGCGACCCAGAATCACAATCTATTGAGCTGGTTGAGCAGCAAGAAAGCCTCAGCAGCCGGTTTTTTGCTGGAGTTGGTGTGCCTTCAGATGACAGAGTGGAACACTTTCTACTAGAGGTACCTTGAACGGTAGGCCCTGGACTAAAATTTGGGCATTTTCTCTCAGCTGGAAGACATTGAATTTATGATGGAGACAGTGGAGAAGAAATAAAACATGGACGGTTGCTTGCTCAGTGTTGATGCCCATGGGCTGGGGAAGGCTAGCAAGCAGAAGACACGGAGGTGTGGAATGCGGCTGGTGCCACAGCACTGGCCACTGTGCAGAGCTGCCTTTAGGTGAGGGGATTGTCCTTACCCCTTTTCTTCACAAAGGTGTTGCAGGACGTTGAAGTGATCTGCCTGGGACAAAATGAAAAACCCTGGGGCAGAACTGAGAGTTGAACGCACATCTCCTGATCTGTCAAAATTAGCCCTGCTCATCCCACAAACCTGCGATGCTAACTCCCAACCCCCTGCTGTAAACATGAAGTCACTGCTCTGAAATTAAATTTTTGTGCATGTTTCTTCTGCCAGCCTCTGGCTAATTTTATTTCTTTTTTTTTTTCCCTGTACCTCTTTCTCTCTCTGTCACATATAGTCTGTCTAACAAGAACTGCATAATAGACTTTTTAAAGGCCACTTAATGATGCAAGCCTAAAAGTGCAGAGAAGGCATGGTGAGGCAAAGCAGAGGAGCTTGCACAGGGACAGGGAAGATACCAGGCTCGTATCTAATCTCTAAGAGCCTCCTGTAGTACAGGTGAGTGTAGGAGGGCCCCATGAGAGCAAGTAATAAACTGTGCTTAGGAGGGCTGTGATTACTGCTTTGCATGTGTAGCATGCTCACCCCGGGTGGCCCTGTGTGCATCCATTCTGTATTCTGGCTTTTTAAACCTTCTTGTAATTAAGAAGGCTGTGGCTGTCACAAGCATCCCAGAGAGCAGGAGCTCTGCTGCTTTTCAAGGCCAAGGCATGCTGATACAAGGCATGACTTACAGGACAAAGGCTTGGGGGTGGGAAAAAGAAGGAATATCCACAGGTAGGGCTTGGTTGTGTACAAAGGCTAGTTCCTGGGTGTCATTGTGAAAACCTGAATCTAGGTAGAGAAGTGACATCCCAGAAAAAGCTTGCTGGATAGGAGTGACCTTCTCAGCCAACTGTAAATGCCTTCTGGCTGCTTGTTGTCTGTCTCACTAGCCGCTTCGTGCACGCCATCTCTAGCAGCCAAATTGAATGACCTAACCCTGAGTGAGATGAGCTACAACAGTACAGGGCTGAGCAAAGCCAGAGTCTCTCTACATAAAGACTTTAGCTTTGGTGGAGGCTGGGAAGATCCCCTTCACCACTTTGATTCTGCCGTAGCATCAGCTTGGTTACAGGTAGAGGCCGAGCACGCGTGGCCAGGCTGTGGGAGACTCTGAACTCTGCTGGATGTGCATAAGATCCTAATCTGGTCCTCAGCAAAGAAACCCAGCCCTGCTTCTTGCTCTTTCTCTCCTGTTTGTGCAAGCAGTCCCTGAAGTCCTGATTCAGAAAAGTGCATGAGTGGGTGAGTTTAGGTGCTATGCTTTGAATATCTTTTCTGAACAGGGAAGCTCTTTTGAGCTGGGACAGGAATCCATGAGCTTTTCTGGGCAGAAGCTGTACTGTAGCTGTAGAGCAGCTACAACCAGAGCACTCTGAGCACCAGTGAGGGACTCTGGTTGCATGGGATCCCAGTACGAAGGATTAAATGGTTGGAAAAAACTGAATTCAGTTTTAGAAAACATCTACAAAGTTCAGTTTTATAATGATAGACAACCTGGGTTCACTAACGCTTGTGGTATGCTTTGGGGTCATGGCATGTTCAGGTCTTGACAGTGTTAGGAACAGCGAGTGCTGCAAGTGGATACTGTTTCAGATGGTCTTTCACTCCATCTTCAAAGAACAATGGATGTATCTATTCATAAAGGATGTTTTCTTTGTGAGAATTTGAATCTGTACGACCCTGTCACCCTTCTTAACTGTGAATAATCTGGGATGTGGAAACAGATAGCTTTGAACAGCAGGTGTTACTTAATTTCTATTAAAATACACTTCCTATCCTTAAAAGAAAAAAAAAAAAAAAGGCAGTGGAAAACAGATTGAGATGACTTTTTTTTAATTAAAGGAAGTTGTTGACTTGTGTACTTGGATGTTCCCACTGAGATGACTAGCTTTTGAGTTTTAATTCGCTGCACATTTTTTGTTCGCTTTTTTCCAGATTCTCTTGCTGAACTTTGCCCTGTGGGTGGAACTAGTGTTAGCCTTGTTAGAGCATCTCAAACCTCTAATTATTGGAGAAATGGCTTTCAGTGGATGAGAATTATCAAGCCAGCTGCTGTGTATGTGKTGGCTTTTTTTYYYYCCCCCTAGGTGTGGATGTATCTACTTAATTTAAACAACAGGGAGCATGTAAGTGTGGCATGATTGGTGTGTCTGCATTACCGGTCTAGTCTAGCAGAATGAGGTGTACTTGTGTGTGTGTATGTTTTCATGTCGTATATCCACTCCTGTCCAAGAGAGTTCAGAATTGTTTTGTATTTGGGGTATTGTTATTTTGCAACTGAAATGAAGTAACACAGGATTTTTTTAAAAGGCACAGAGTAACATGGAGCCACCGGGAACAGTTAGTCAGTGAATACGAAAAGGCGCAAGCCCTAATGATGACAGGGAGAAGTTCTTTATGGGATCTGGGAGCAAAAGGCAGGGAACAAATGGATACAGCCTGCAGAGGCAGAGGATGGAATTCATCAGGGCAACAGGGCTTGCAAATAATTGCATATGCAGTTGTTAATGTCTCAGGTGATTAGTTAGGGCCTGCTGTCTCATCCTTCTTAGGCAAAGTGCCTGCAAGAAGGAAAAAGAAGGTTGCGTGAGCTAAAGAGAGATAAAGAAGCGACACAAAGGGTGTAACAGCATTATAGAGTAGTCTGGAAGAATGAAAAAGAGGAGGAAAGTATTATAATGGAGGCATCTATCTAGCTATTTGCAGTCAAGCAGTTATTGGCGTGATGTTTAGTGTATGTGTGTGAAAGCAAGCCTCCGGCACGTAAAATGGGGAGGACAGTTTGCTGCCTTGTTTTCTTTTCCTGTTTGTCTATGAAAATGATAAGCTTTTGAGTCCTGTGGTCCTTGCAGCGTTGGGCATAGGAAAGCCAGGCAGGAGAAGGCAGGACCGACTGCTTTAGGAGTCGTCTCGAGATACTGTCCAAAAGCACAGTGCCTGGTGTCTGCTGCAGGGAGCTGGTGGGTGTCCTCCCTGTCCTTAAAGCACGGCGCAGCGATGTTTGCTGGGAGGCTGCTACAAATGAGCAGGACAAGCTGAATTGCTAGAGCAATCCTATAGGCTTGGGCAAAGATGTCATTGAACAGAAAAGTGCTGCCTAGAGATGGTGAGGGCCGCACAAACAGCAAATACAGGAATGTGCGACTACGTGCTGAGGACTTGTTCTTGCTCCCGCTGCGTCCGGTAAGGGAGCTCTGGTGCAGTGGAAAATCCTGTTGCTGTTGTGGAGTTGGCTGGGCCCTGCTGAAGCTACGAGCAGCACTGTGTTGGTGGCCGCACCTGAGCGCAGGGGCCATGGAGCCAGCCGAGCTGTGCCACGAGTCGTGTGGCGCAGCTGGGTGCGGGCTGGGTTGTCTGCGTGCCCCTGGAGTTGTAGTGACCTGGTGTGGGATGCTGTGCTGGGGCCCAGAGACAGACAAGAAATCGCAGGATGCACAGTGTAACGTTGCGTGGTGTCACAGGCCAGCCAAGGTTGAGAACCACAGCTCTGCCCTGTGTTGGGGCACAATGATCTCAACAGTCTTCAGTAGGGGCTGATGGGGAAGGGCAAGGACCACGGGCTGCCTTTGGGTGGCTGGGTACGATGGGGTCAGCAAAGCAGTGCCATTTCTTCATGGATGAGATGCAGACAGTTCCCTTCATCGTATAGTGCTTGTTTCGTGGTCTGTGGTGAAATAGAAAGGACGGCAGAAAGAAGCTGGGTTCTGTGCAGGACCACGCTCAAAACCGTCAAAGTGGGCTCTGGCTGTGGGGCTGGAGTACAGCCTGGGTCAGCAGAGTCGCATCCCTTTCAGAGCTGAGCGCATAGAAGGAAGGGGGTGCAGAGCTGGATCAACAAGGAAAATCTCTGTGCGTAAGGGAGGAGTTGGGAGCAGGGAGGCGGCTCAGCAATTCTGCTTCAGCAACAGGTGTGAGATTGTGCCCGTCTCATTTGCATCATGAGAGCTTTGCTTCTCTTTCATTTGCTTCTCAGCATGCTCCAATTTTTTCCGTCTATTACTTTGTTTAAAAACTAGCTTGTRTTGCCTTGGCCCTGATTGGCAGTTGCTAGGTCCCAGCTATCTGGCACGGCACTGCTTTCCTCTCCTGGTTTCCCAAGGCCACAAGCCAATGTTTCAAAGTTGGGAGCTAAAGCTGAACTCCAACGTCCGCAGTTTAAGCACAAAAATAACCCTTCGACTGTTGCATCTCTGAAGGGAACTAGCCTGTCTGAAACAGAATCTAGTTCTTTGGGTGCCTTAATCTGAGTACCGGGGTCTGCCTTCTCTGTGGCCGGCACGTAAGGAAAAATCAGGCCAGTGCCCTTAGAGAGTGGCTGTTTCTGTTTCAACTTTGGTTGCCGGTTTGAGACTCTAATACACAGAGCTCCTATTTGTGCTGTTGCTTTAGCTGTGCCATATGCATAGGCTTGGATGGCAATACAATGACAGCAAATTTCTGAGCTGGGCTTGCAGAGGGCAGTTCAAATAAGATGGCCCATCAATTCTGTTCTGTAATGTTTGATTTATTAAAGCATGGGAACCTGCGGCCATCTCGGCACTGAACACATGCCCACAGGAATCAAAGAGAAACAATCTCAAAGAAAGGGAATGAACTCTTCTCAACAGCGTAAATTGCGGCAAGAAAAATTGAGGCTGGACATCAGGAAACATTGTTGAACAGTAAAAATAGTGAAGCACTAAAATAGATTGCTAAGGGAGTTTGCAGAGTATCTGTCACTGGAGATTTTAAAGAACAGATTAGACAAATGGCTTGGAAGGATTGAGCTTGTTGGATAGGCGGGGGGACTAACAGAGCTCTTCATTTACTCCCTGCTTCCCCCGGTTCCTTCATCAGTGTCACGGCAGCCTGAACCGCCCCAGTGGCGGGCAGGGCACCGGTGCGTTTCTCCCTCTGCCTGGCTGAGGCTCTACCRAGAGCGCTTAGCTTAACCTCTGCTTGGCACAGTCTGGTTCTGGGGCATACAGACCCCTGGAGGCAGGGAATTTGGGGTTACCTTGCTCTTTCTTAGTACCTTATTTTTAGCCTTCTGACCACTGAGGAGTCCGTGCCAGGTATCGACAATAATACGTGAGCAGCAGCCCTGGGCTACTGCAAACTTAGGTTTAATTCATAGCTCTGCCAGAGACCTCTCATGTAACCTTGGGCAAGTCATATTAACCTCTTGAACATGGGCCAAACTTTAAGCAACAAGTARAGGCATCCATGTTAGGGATCTGAGATGAGTTATGTTCTTTTACAGTCATTTTACAGATGATTGAGATAGTGGTGATAAAGTGGAAAACATCTCGACCTGTTTCCCATGATTCCTGAGAATAGAAGCAGGGCCAAACTTTACAGCAATAAACCGGTTTTGCTCTGTATCAACACCTCTGCACCCCTTCTTGTACACGCTGGGAGTGGTTCTGCTCCCAGTGGTGTGCAGGTTTTATGTAAATTGGGATGGGCGTTATATGAAAATGTTATACCTCAAGACTTTCAGGGCCCCTGGAAGGAAAAAAAATACATTTGGAAAATTAAAAATTTCTGTCAAGAGCATGATAAATCTTTTGCTGTTTAGGAAGGTGAGAAATTAAAATTGCAAAACAGGCAGCAAGGGAGCAAGTCAGTGTGCGTGGCAGGGTTGTCGGGGGCATCAGCAGAGAGACAGAGCTCGTTCGTATTCAGAGAAGTCTAAGAGCCCTGGTATGGCACGGCTGTGGTCTTCATTTGCATGTGTAGGGTAACAGCAAGCTCTTACCGTGCAATGCTGAGCCTGCTTGTGTCTATAGTTATTTGACTTACTTGTGAGTGTTTTCCCTTGTCTTTGTAGTGCTATGATGTGAGAGTGCTGAGAAGACTGGGGGGCATATATTTGTGTCCTTTCACTGTCTGTTTAAATCTACAAAATCTCTACAAAGATAAATTGTGGAGTGAGTTGAGTAGTAGGTTACAGATGAAAAACCAATTTACAAATATATAAGCATGGGGAGAGGGAAAGGAGAGAAATGCATGGGTTGCCTCGCGATCTGCTAAGTGCTGGAGTATACTGTAGAGCTTAAGGATCAGATGTGCGATGGGGTAACTTCTGACTTGTCCTCCCTTTAAAAGGAAAATCACAGGGTGTTCTATTTGATCTGGAGAGACTGCATTCTCTGTCTTAGAGGGATGTGTTAGCACTCTCAATGTACAAAGCACAAATTATGTCCTCCCTGTCTAAGAAAACCACTTCTGTTCAGCCTTTGCTGGTCTGTTGGATCCCTAAGGCCAGGTTTTGCTATATAAAGCAGAAGACATCGTTGTGTTTTATTTCAGACTGAAGTACATTCTCGGAGAGATAGCTGATGCATTAACCTGTCAAGCATCCTCACTGCGATCATGTTCAGTTGTATGTCCAGGCCCTCAAATGGGGAAAAACCTTTGGAAAACCTGGGTTATAATCTCTGGGACTGCAGTGAGGGGTAGATAGGTGATTTGGTCAGGTCAGAGACTCTGGTCTGAAGCCTGAAGCTCTAGCTGGGTCCTAAGGGTGGGCTTGGAGCAGGGTGGCAAAGTGGCAGCATGATATCCCCATTACACAGGGGGATGGAGTGGCCGGTCCAGAGTCACTTGAGGACATCTCCAGGAGATGCCAGGGGCTGATTCTGCATCTCCAGGGGCCTCTCCGTTTTCCCACTCGGTGGGAGCTTTGGGGGCCAAGCTTACCCCATGGAGGGGCTGGGGGACCCCTTACCCATCTCCCCAGCCCTCCGCAGGGTGTTGGCAAGGAGGGTGCCAGGCAGCAGCCCCTTCCCTCCCCTGAAGTGTGGCCCTGGCAGCTCCAGCGCCTCCGTTACTCTGGCAACAAACTGTGATCAGACAGCACCAAGCAGCTGAATTCAGCCCCTTGTTCCAGGAAAAATGCTCTCATTGAAGCCGAGCCGGAGCAAAACTCTCCTGCCTTCATTCTGCTGAATGACACCGACATCCATTCGTGCACTTATTAGTTAGTGCGTGTGTGGTGGGGAGCATGGGAGGAGGTGCCCCGCAGAGAGGGAGCGGTGGGCACAGCCGCATCCTAATCAGGGCCACCAAGTCGCTCGCCCCATGCCGTGTCCCTGGTATTTGGAGGTGGCCGAGCCCCAGGGGATGTAGAAAGGAGATGAAGGCTGGGGGAGGCGAGAGTGCAAGAGAGCCCAGGGATGAACAGAGTGGGGAGATGCTGGGGAAGAGGTAAGAGCAGGGAGACCTGCTGGCAGCGCGGGGAACTGTCACCAAGGCAGAGGGCTTGACGTAAGAGGGAGATGGAAATTCTGCCCTCATCCCGCCAGAATAAAGAAAGTCTTGCAAAGCACTTCTCTCTCTCTCTGCCTGGTTGTCAGCTTACAGCGGTAACAAAAGCATTTGTGGCGCTGGGGATGTGCTGCTTCTCTGGGATCGAAGGAGCTGCCCAGAATGATAATTGGGTCCTTTTTCATTTTTTTTAAGAAGTTAACAGGCTACTGCAGAAAGTAATTAACTGGACAGATGGATACAGCAGAATTTGTAAACGTCGACAGCAACAATAAGGCACTTTTTTTTTTTTTTTTTTTTTTTTAAAAGGCCTTGTGTCAGCAGAAGGGCTCCAAGTTGGGGCTAGCTTTCAGGGAAGCAGCTAAAATAAATGAGACTTTAAAAAATTAATAATCTTGATAGCTGCACATGATACAGGTGTCTGGTGATGGCCAGGATTTCAATATACCTCTTTGCCTGTGTGTATGTTTTGTTTTGTCTATGCAGAACATCCCCTCTTTGTGCATGTAAAGGGGTAGTAGTTTCTCACCAAATGTGCGAGAGGACTGAAAAAATACAGTTGCTGCAGTACCAAATCCAACCAGTGTGTTTTTTAGATTGTTACCTATACTCTGGGACTCTCGGATCTGTTTCAAGATGTCTGTAACTGSTGATGAAATGCTTATTTTGCTCCCGCCTGGTAGAGTTTGGTTAAAGAGGGAAGGCGTGTGTTTCTCCCACACTTGCTAACCAGTCCTGTCAAATGTCTGGGTCTTTCCTGTGCAACGTGTCAGTATCTTCAATTCTTCCCATTTGCTGGTTTCTTGTGGCAGTGAGCTCCACCGGTTTAATTATGTGTGGGGTGTTCTTGACTTTGTGCTGAAGAAATGCTGGTGACTTCCTACAGCAGTAGCCTCCCAGTTGATGGCCTGTCAACAGGATACCAAAGGCATATAAAATACAAAATGGAGGGCATGGCTGTAGGCAAGCAGCTCATGCAGAGCTTGCTTGGGCACCTCTGGACCGTGCTGCATTGTGCAATTAGCCTGACCTAAACAAGAGCGAAGTACTGGTGTTGGTTTGTAACAGGTTATTGGCTCTGTGCTGATGTCGGTCCATCCAGCAAGACTTGGAGGATGTTGTCCTCCAGCATCAGCATCCTAGGAGACGTGTTAAAAGTTAGGCGAGAAGCCCATTTTCCCTGACAGCTCAGTGTATATCATAAGAACATCCATCTTCCAGATGAAATATTGTAGACACAGGGAAGGAAACTTGTTGCAAACGTGTCCCTGTGAATACAGCCAGCAAACAGGTTTTCGGGCTTGTTGGCAGCTCCAGCCCCGTTCCCGGCTGCCGGCGGTTGTGGCTCTGTCCGCGGTGCTGGGCTCGGCTGGAGACAGGGCAGCCCGGTGCCCCGGGGGGACCTTGCTCCAGGCCCGGAGGGAATGGTTTGGTTTGGGGGTTTTGTTTGCTTATTTGTTTATTTTTAGCAGCAGAAGCGTGTGCCCTCATTAGGGCTGRAATAGTGCAGTTTACGGCATGGGGGTTACGGTAACGTCACAGTAAGCGCAAAGTCGCCACAAAGATTTTGATACTGCAACCCAAGGAGAACATCTCCCCGATCATCTACAGACTCTTCCTTTTCTTTAATTAGTGGGCAGGAATTGGGACAAGTTGTACCAACTGCATAAGTGGGGGCATTCAGGAAATGAAACTGCTAAAAACTGGTGTTGTGTTAGTGTGGCAAACTTTATTGGGGAGAGAGGGTGAGTGAAACATAAGAGGTGAGTGGGGTGCAGCGTAACGATCCCTGCCTGGCTGAAACACCCTCTCGCTGGCAAAGGGAATGTAAAGCATTTGACAGATCAAACCCTGTCAGGGAAACAAGGAACAGCGGCGGGGGAACCTTGCCTAAATCATGCTTGGCTAATCAAGTTAACCRTTTAATGGGATTGTGATTAGAGCCTTCAATACATTGATGACAGAAGCACCCAACCTATGGTTTGTGCTTCTGGTTTCCTTGTAGAGGTACCCTGCTTTCCCTCCCCTGAGAATTTTTTTTTTTTTCCTTTTAAAAATATGTTGCATTTGAAAAGGTTTGGTTTTCAATTTTTTTAGTAGGAAAAAAAAATAGAAGTCCTGTCTTTCTCCCCTGGGGGGAGCGGGAAAGAGGAAAAAGAGAAGCATCATGATTTCCTGGGTTTGGATTGCAACAGTTTGTATTGTTGAAGGTTTGTTTTGGTTTGTTTTGTTTTTTCCCCTGCCCTGCTGTAGGACTGAAGAACCTTATTCTGATGTAAATTGTATCGTCTTCACTAATTTTGGAGATGAATTGAGAGTTTCTCTTACTTTCCACTTTCATTAGTTGAAACTGCTGTTGGCATTGAGGGGATGTGTTGGGCTGATGTGCCAGGGATTACACATCCTCTGCAGAAGCAGGGCAGGGCGAGTAGCACTAGCATCCCCCTCTTGTACTGTCAGAGGATTTTGGCTGGGGTCTCATGGACAGGGGGGGCCTCTGCTGGAGTGTGGTCCTCTGCTCTGTTGCTGAGTCTCCATGTGAGTAATGCATTCATCTTTTTCCACGTAACTCAGCGTCTGCCTGCAGACCTGGTTACTACAAGATATCTTTGAGTTCAAAGTCATTCAGATTGGGTACTTGCAGGGATAATGAGAGAATTAAAACTGAGAAGAACAAGTATTATGCAGTCAGGATTTTTTTTTTTTTTTTTTTTTTTTAAAGGATGGAAATCTTTCTGATGCTGGATATGGCAAAGGCTAGGCATAATTCTCCCTCAGGACAGGTTAATCTGTTTTTCCTTGCAGCTTCTTCCAAATCTTCCAGTTTGGTCGGAGACCAGATCTAGGACTGGGCAAGCCAGCACTCTAACCTTGTGGAGCAATTTATACATTTTGATGGTGATCTCTTGGCTTCTAGAAAGTGAGATCCAGCAAACTCATGGGCCACTATACTTCATATAAGCAGCAGGCAAAGGAAACAGTCTTGATATCCTTTCCAGCTTTGGTAGCTATAAAACCAGCTTTACAACAAACTGTGTGTTGTGGATGAATTGTCTCCAATTAGACTAACTGCTTGTTCTCCTTTTATGGGAAAAGCCTCCAGCCATTTCTGGGTGGCTTTACTGTTAAAAGCAAGATGATGCGAACAGGTAAAGTCTCATTTATCTGAAGGCTGTTTCATAGGCAGAGGGATTCCTGGGAGCACAATACTAGTGTTACATCCCTTGGATTTTTGTGCTCTATGCCAAAATGTTCAGGTCACTGATTCACAAGATAAAAGACTCCTGACTTGAACATAATAGCTCTGCTACAAACTGCTTTAGTTCATTATGGTTGGGTAATTAATAGATGCTCTTTCAAATCTACTGAAGCTCAGAGCTGTTAGGTGGGGAGCAGGGGTAGGTTGTGAGCCTTTCTGCATAACAGAGGATGCAAACAAAAGCAAAAAATTGTCCTTGTTCATGCAGAGGCCAGGCGTGGCTGATCTGGACGCAGCCTGTGCTCGTGGCACTGCCTCGGTCCTGGCCATGCCAGYGTGAGTTGAAACTGGTCCTGGAGCTGAAGGAAGTGTACGTCTGCCCGGGCTCCGCTCTGGAGCACCGGGAGCAGGGGAGGGTGACTGGTGGTGCGAGCACTGGGTTGGAGGAGGGAAGCAGCGCTCAGAGACACAAGCATGCGTACGTAGCACCCTTGATGGGCTGCTTCTTGCATAGCACTGGGCTTTTTCTTGCAGTTCTGCTGTTTGCTGCACCTTTTGCCAGTAGTGAATAGATAACAAAGGAATGGAAATATCCTAAGGAAGATTTAGCAAGTCAGCGACAGCATCTGGAATAAACCTGACTCTGTCCGTTTACACCTTTCCTGGGTCAAAATGTGGAGGAGTGTAGCCCAGTAGCAAGGAAGGGCCAGGCTGGGCATCAGCATCTAGGCAGAGGAGAGAGGTTCTGAGCAGTTATTACAGGAAACTTCTTCAAGCCATTAAAGTGGAAGGGAAAGCAGTAAAATTTTATATGTAAAAATATATGAGTAGTATAATCAGCTGGAGGATTAGCTCATATTAGCAGGCTAGAAGTACTGCTGTGCCCCTGAATTGAGGCGCTTGCCTTCTAGGTCATGGGAACAATTGCACTGGGGAGAGGAGGCAAATGTGGGTCATGTCCCCGCTGCTTGTCAGCCCCCTCCCTCTCTGTCTGCTCTATCAATTCGTGTGCAAATATAGGGCAGGGATAGCTGCTGACCGTGAGCATGTTTGGCACCTTCCTCAGAGGGGGCTCTCCTGTCTTGCTGTGCTGGAAATGTATATCCCCATCACCCTGCGGTCTCGTCCCTGTGGGCAGGGGAACCTCTTCTGCCTCAGCCTGGGGCTGACCCAGCCGGAAAGCACACGTGACACAGAGGAACCCAAATTATCCCATCTGCCTCCTGCTCTGTGTAGGCTTGAGTAAACCTGTGAGAGTTGGAGGAGGCTCCAAAATGGCAAAAATACATACATGGAAAAATAGTTGCAGTTTTGGAGATGAAAAACAAAAGTCACATTCCTCCTTCTCATGGCCTCTTTTCCCTTCTGCTTCCCCCCCCGCCCTTTGTTAAGAGCTTTTTTCTCCAGTAAGCCCTAATAAAGGAGATAGAAACTGAGTGTGTTACTTGAGGGGCTTGTGGGAAAAATTGGAAACTTCTTGGTGAGGGGGCTGAATTGCAAAAATTATCAATTTTTGGAAGAAGGCCATTCTTTTGACAAAAACTATTTGAGAAATTCTCCCCGGCTCTAGCTATAATGTGTTTTGGCCACCATCCTGTGTAATCACAGTTCATTATTTCTGAAGCACGGATGCTGCTTCATCTAAAATATTCCTCACGTGAGGAATGATTATGCCTCAGTCAGGCAACAGCAGAGACCTGCTCTCCCCTTCTGACCCTGCTGACAAGATGCGATGGCTCCCCTCTACCCCAGACATCTCAGCTCTGCAGGCAATCTGGGAACAATCTGATGGCTCGATAAAACACGGCATGCTTTGCCTGGTGGAGATTGGGCTGTGCAAGATTTCAGGGTCACAGGGATGCTATCAAAACCCCTTGGTCATATCTGCATCGTGGTGTAGCAGAGCATGGGCTGGCCAGAGCAGCATGGCTATTGAGCTTGTGCTTTGAAGCAACGAGGAGCTCTGGTTGGACCTGGCTCTATTGCAGAGCGTGGCTGCTGTCTCTCCCYGTCTTGCTGCCACCTTCCTTCCCTCTCATATGAAGCTCTTGGAAGGTTTAGGAACCCATCAAAGGGGGGGGGGGGGAGTTTAAGGCATGTGGTTCTGCCCTGTTGCTTTGAAGCAGGAGTGTTCCTGCCTCCCTCCCCTCTGCCCCTTTTCCTGCCATCACCTCCCTCTGTCCCAGAAAGGCCTCTGGCTTCTGCTGTGCTCCTGCCTGTCCACCGGTCCCCCAAACCCGGCTGAAGGYGCCTCTGCCCGTCTGGCAGTGCGGCTTGCCTGGCCTCTGCAGCAGGGCCAGAGCAGAGTCAAGACATAGTTTTTCTTTGACTCTTGGTGATGGGTTGATTATGCAGTTTAAAGCTCCTTCTATTTCTTCTCCTTGAAGCAGACATGAGCATTTTGCAAATGTTTTGAAGTGCCAGTGACAGCAGTACAATACCGGTACCGTTCTATTTAGTTGCTTACTCCAGCTCTCCTGCCTTCCCCCTCCCCTCAGCCTCCACTCCTCCCCGAACACCTGCCTTTTATCCAATTTAATTTTCACACCTCCTCCTGCTGTGCTCTGTCCTTGCCAGTTATCTCTGTGGTTCTGCAGTGGGTGTCTCTTTCCTTTATTGGAGTGATTGCCTTGAAGACTCCCATCCCATCCTGAACTGGCTTCCATGAGCCCGGGAGATCTGGTCCCAGAGCTGACTGCTGCAGCTTCCCTCTGTCCTGGGGGAAAACGCCTCAGATCCCCAGCAAGACAGTACTAAAGCATAAGGTTAACTTAAAATTTGTGTTGAAGTCGTGTTGATTGCAATATAAACAAGTCCCTTCATCAGTTTTGTCGTCTGTGTGTTATCGGCAGACCRGTATGGCAGAGAGAATGGCACATTCCTCCTCTGCCCCTGCGGACTTGTCTAGCGGTTGCTGTCGGGTGCAGCTGCTGTTGCAAAGGCATCAGTCTGGGTACTGAATACCCTGTTTGGGAAGGAGAAGAAACTTTATTGCTAAGACATCTTTAACAGGTCTCTTTGAAGCTTTGATTGTGAATGTGGGGAGAGTGGTTAGCATGGGTTTTCTCAGTGGGGCATAGCCATTTCCATTTCAACCACAGTACCTAACGATTCTCTTAGACACGTGCATCTCTTCTTGATGGCAGTGACCATCTCATAGTCACTTTAGTACGGTTTCATCCTTAAGACACCTGTCTGCTTTTAGTCAGACCTCTCTGTGTTCATTCTCCTCCTTGCTCCTGCTAGCCCTGCAGAGGCAGCACAGCAGCTGGAGGAGAAGTCATCATCTGCTCTGGCTCGGGCATCACCAGAAGTGCTAATGAAGTCTCAGCTGAAGGGCCAGGCAATTGTACTTCTGTATCCCTGAAAACAGAGCCAGATTCTCCTGGGCCCAGTGGCCTCGCAGGCTGCCTTTGGCTTGCGTGATCTTTATGACTCATAATGGCCAAAAAGGAAAGGACCCAGCATGAATCTCCAGCTCCCATCTGAGTTTGCAGGATTGGCAGTTAAGAAGAGGAGAGAGAGAATGATGTGCTCTTAACAGAGAAATCTGGGCTCATTTGGGCAGAGTAACTAATGTGCCAACAGGGATGCTTGCTCTGCCATCCCATTTTTCAGACTGCTGTTACCTGTTAAACAGGGCTGGGAAGGCAGAGTCTGAAGAGCAGGGCCCAGAAGGGCAGCGGGTTGTGCACAACCTCATCTACTGAGGAGCATCCTTGTTTTTTTAAACTTCTGGTTGAGGATTTCTGAGCACCTTTCTTTTACCCTAGTGAGATGCTCAGAAATCCTCAACCAGAGGTTAATAAAAAACAGTATGCTCCTCACTAGATGAGGGACCTATTCCCTTTCAGTTTAGTGTCCAGTGCCACACTRGAGAGGATGCAGTAACTTGTGTAGGACTCTGCCTTGTCTCCACAGAGGATTTTTCCAACTCGGCTGGAACAAGGCTAGAAGAAATGGGAGGGTACTGCTCTGTGCAAATGTGCAGGACCTCATAACCATTGACCTCGAGGTACAGGTGTAGTATAGAAGAAGGAAAAAGACTCAAAGCGTGACAGTTACGTCCATGTATCCCCTTTTAAAATGGATAACTGTATCCCCCAGCTATTCTTCTAAATACTGTTTTTGCTCTGTGCATAATATTGAGCCCTTGCATGAAATAATGTGATCTGGACATCACTTGGAGGTACTGTTCTGGAGAGGACAGCAAGGATTTCTAATTCGCTGCTGAGGACACAGTGGCATAGAGGGGTGGTGACACCTCCAAGGATGGAGAGGCACCCTGGGAGAGCATCCAGGACTACTGTCTCTGCAGCCATTGTCACCGTACTAGTGATCTCTGTCATTGCCTTGCCTTGCCTCTCTCAAGACCTGAGCTAGGGTAATTGCAGCAGGGCAGCTGGCGTACATGTGCTGCATACTACCAGTAACACCAGGACAGTTCCCTACTCAGCCGAAACCTCTGTGTGAATATGTCTGCAGCCCCATGCTGATTTATTCAATAAAGGATGCAGTCCGAGATGATTATGAGGGACCTTGATCAAAAAGACAGAGGTTATCCTAACTGGGAGGAAGAAAAGATGGCACCTGCGCAGCAGGGCTGTCTGCAGCTGGTAACCTGCCTTATGTCTCCGGAGTGCCCTTTCTAACTGGGGAAGCAGGGAAGGGGGAAAATTGCCATCTTCTTGCTAGGATGAAAAGAAAACAAAGTATGAATGGTCATAATTTAGTGGGCTCCTGGGTAAGTTTGTATTTCATTCTGATTATTGAGTGCATTCCCTAATTGCAGCAATAAAAAGGAATAGTCCATCTTCTAAATGCAAACGGTAGTGCTGATTGTTATTTAATTAGTTGATTCCAGTGGTCGAGGGGTGAGCTTGGAATTACAATTGCAGCTTGTGTATTATTTCACTGAGATTGCCGAATTAATTAGGAGAACAATGGGATTCTTCATTGTTGATGTCTTAAGAACTTGTGACAATAACTTTAAAACTGATGGAATAACAAAAGGCCATAATGGGTTTTTCTCCTGACACACGGAGCACTGCAGAGAGACACGAGGGAACTGTAGTCCCCCCATTCCCTCTTTCTTCCTTCACTGCCCTTCCTGTTCTAGAAGATGAGATGTTTACAGTGAAGTTTCTAGCCTTGCTAGGCAGAGTTGTTGTAGGAGAGAAGGAGCAGCTCTGCCACTCTGCAGCCATATGATTAGGTGTGCTTGGAATAGCAATAGCCGCAGTGGGCTCAGCATCAGGTGCCGGAGCAGAGCTTGTCGTTGGGGTGACATGAGAGAGAGGAGTCCTACAGCACAGAGGGAGGAGCAGCGTGCATCTCTTGCTTGCCAGTGTGCAATGCTCGTCTTCACTTCGTCGTGCTTTCCCTCTCCCCTGTGGCTGTGGTGGACCTAGGGAAGGTCAGGCAGGGTCAGTACCTGGGCAAGGAAACCTAGTGCAGGAGAGTGATGCTGCGATGGATGGTGCTGGTGCAGGAGGTGACCTGGTTTCTGCGTCGCTTTGCTCTGCTTGGTGCAAGGGGTCACGATGCTGGTGAAGCTCCTGTCTGCTGACCAACCTCCCCTGGGCTCGCTAGTCGTCTGCAGTTAGCCGGGCGCGCAGGAGGCACGCTCTGAAACAGCGTGCAGTGGCATAGTGGTTGCAGTACTTGTGTGGGGTGGTTGTGTTAGCATCTGAGGAGGTTTGCTAATGGGATCTGGAGACCAAACCCTACGTGATAAGACAAGTTCACAAAAAAAATTCCTTTTGCTGCATTTGATGTGCAAGGTTTCCTCTATGATGAGCAGGCAGAAATGTGTGGATGGATCATTCAGGCAAAACCATCAGGAAAGACTAGGTAATTCAAAGTCAAACTTGAGTTGCTGACGTGGGTTAATTCCTAAGTATCGTGGAAAAATAGCCCGTGGTATTCATTGTCACACAGTATAATTGAAGCTGAGAGTAGATATTTATGTGGCTTATCAGACTTTTTACGGATTTGTAAGCGTAAAAGCATAAATGAATAGAAAGTTATAAATTCTTATGCTTCAGGATATGACCTAACTTCTGCTTAATGAGAGCTGAGCAGAAACTTAACCTCAGGACAAGCTGTGTCTCCTCTGCCTTTGCGCTTTCTTCTCAAGTACTTGGTGCTGGCTGCTGTCAGGCCCTGACAGCCAGACCAAAGRGAGCACTAGTCTGTCCCAAGGGAGGCAGGGTCCATGTTGGGAAGTGTTATGTTCAGCTTAATGATCTGCTGGCCCTCCACCCCAGAAGGCACTGCCTTTCCAACTGTGATGGTTTTGTACAGCTGAGAAAAAAGTCAGGAAAATCACATGCCCCATTCTCATTGCTGTGCCAGTTAAGGATGGTTTGCATCTGTGTCAGTATATTGGTCAAGAGAACAAGGTCTTGCCCTCTCCTGCCATCATCCAGATGTACTGCCCAGGAGTGCAGGCTTGTGGGAAAGTGCATTTCCCAGAGGGCTGCTAATGACCTGCAAAAAACTATTCCTGAAGTGAAAAACAGAGAAGTCTTTAAGAACTGATGCAATTTGCAAGTGTGTCCATGAAAGTGATGGGCAAGAGGCATTGAGATTTTGCTCTGAAAATGTTGGCTTTATTGTTTTTTCTCTCTTTTTTTATTTTATTGAAAATGTGTTTCATATAATGGCCTTTTGGCTGGTTTATTGTGATGTGGCTTTTATTGTAGCTGACTGAGTATTTGTGGGAATATTACAGCCTTGCAGTAGCAGAAAACACAAAACAGGTTTTCTCAAAATACATGGGGGGCATTATTATGTTAAAGTAATAATCTTTCCTGACCAAACTTGGCTTCCTCTTTCATGGGTGCTCTGCAGAGAGTTGTTCCTTTCTTGTGTATGTCTTTGTATTATCAGGATTAATTTTTCAGAGGGAGAAGTCTTCAAAAGCTAAGTCTTATCCAGTCCTTCCTTTTTAGAGCCATGAGGTTAGGTGTTGTGGTTTTTTTTTTTTTTTTTTCCTTCTCTCCTCTCCCTTGCAGAAATACTGTGGCTTGAATCTACTACGTTGCTCACTTTCTTCCCTTCCAGGGCTTGCTACCAACCCCTCTGTTTTCCTCTCTCCTTTTATATGAGTTTTCTGTGTTGATTGGAAGTACTTTGAGGTAGGCTCCTTTCCTCCCTGATTGCTCCTTTATGGGAATTTGTAGGGCCATCTTAGATGGAGGGGAGCTCATGAAAGGCTGGTGTGCCCAGAGTAAAGCAGCTGGTATGGCTGCAGTGGTCCTGGGGCCGCCTGCCCGGCCGTAGCGGCAGCATCGGGGCTTTTGTGTCCCTCTCTGCTCCTTCAGGGCTATCTGAGCCGGCAGCACACGGAACTGGGAACCCCTCTGCCCAGTCTGTAGGTGCTGAGATGGAAAATGATATCAATGAAAGATATGGTAAATATTCAGCTATTTACCAGGGTGCTCCTTGGCGGGCATTTGTCTTCATCTACTTAACACGGGGCAGAAATGCATCCCCAGCTTTCACAACCGCCTGCCCTTCTTCCCCTCCTCTCTCCAGCTCCCGCATCCCCCTGCCCCTCTCTTTGGCGTGGCTTAGCTCTCCTGCTCCCGGCTCATCCCAGGGGCTGTATTTCACCTGCCAGCAAGACCTCTTCACTCTGGCTGTACTTCAGCTGAGCTTTTAGCCAGGCATGAGTAGCTGCCTGTATCTCAGCGTAGCGAGGAGCTTAATGAAGGAGAGCTATGCCAGAGCAGGGCCTGAGCCGCCGGGAAATGGGGCAGCATTTGCAGCCCCGGCCCCGGAGGCTGCAGCCGCAGCCAGGACATCCTCCCGGTACCCTTGACCCCTGGCAGCGAGCATCCCCTGTGATAGGGGAGGAGGCTGGCTGCTTTTTGGGGTGTGGGAGCTAGGAGGAGGTGAGTCTGTGGGCTGAGGAGGAGGGGATAATGTTGGGGGCAGGAATGGGGTAGAAATCTGTGTGTGTCCTTGCAGGTTTCTCGGGAGGGGAGAGGGAAGGGCTGAGCAATAGCGGGACTCTGGGGGAGCCTTTGGGAAGGACAGCATGGAGAGGAGACTGTTCTGAAGGCTTTAGTGGGTGAGTTTGGGCAGACCTGTCCCTGTCAGGTCTGTCACTTTCTCAACGTCTTGGCAAGCTGCAAAATCTCCTGAGCCTAAACTGTGGTCCAGGAGCCAGGGAGAAAGTGTGTGCCCGTGTGTGTATATACGGGGAGAGGGAGGCGGGCTGCGGTGGGTGCTTGGTGTGAGGGCATGGCAATGGGGAGTGCGAATGATAGAGAGAATACAAYTTCCCCTTGCCCCCCCTCTGTTTTTGATGTTAGAGTGCTTCAAGCTCTGTTTGCTCACATCAGAAGGAAGAAGCTTGTGGCATCGGTTTCTTCTCTTTACTCAAAATCATTTTGAAGTACAGGGCAGAATAGTTTGCTGTATCTTCTCTTTGTAGTCTGGTTCCCCCCTTCTCCTGTTTTTTCTTCACTACTCAGCCCATTTTCTCCCCTTAGCTTCTACTTGTACCTGACAAGCAAATGTCTCCTCTCCTCCTCCGCAAGTACCTTTTTCTCTCTCCATTCACTGATTTTTCTCTTCGTCTCTGATCTCTCTTCCTGCACTGATAAGTAAAATGAGTTSTTCTTTTCCCCAGCCAGCAACAGCTCAACTTGGACAGGGCTGAAGGGCAGTTTTGGTCAGGCTGTGATTGATAGGGGATCTTTGGGATATTGTGGGCTGTGTTGATATATTTCCCTCTTTCCCCCTCCCTTCCTCTGGGAGTTTGCCACCTGCAGAAGAAAGGGCAACCGAGCTCCATTCCCAGAGTGCAAAGAGCAAGGGGAAGGAGTCACCGACCCGACAGGGGCATGGGTGAGATCAGCCTTGCTGGGCGTTGGTGGTCATGAGTCCATCAGCCAGGAGCTGTGGAGATAAAGAAACCTCAGGGGAGAGTGGGGTGAACTGGAGAGGTGAAGAAAAGAGAGCAGCAAGGAAGAGGGAAGAAAAAAAAAAAAAAAAAGCACCCTGGAGATCTGGAAAAGAGCCAGAAAGAGCAGCGTACAAAATACCAGGGAACTGACAGTTAATTCACAGTCTCCAGGAGAGAAAAGGGAAAAAATGTCTTTGTTGCAAAGAAGCAAGTGATATGGAAGAGAGTTGATGATGGTGTGGAAATATGTGGCATCTTCCTGACTCCTGGGTTTTCTCCTCTTTCTGCTGCAGTAGTCCTAGGTGTCCTAGTCAGTGCAAATTGTATCTTCCTGAGGATCTGAGGGAAACCCTTGTCCAGGAGCTCTCCCGTGCCACCACGGGGAGGTTCTAGGTTAGATGAAGATGATGGAAGAAATACAAGAGCTGAAGTGGGACTCTGAACAGGAGGCTGTTTGCAGTTACGGTGCAAAGCTGGGACATGGGGTATCTGGTTTTGCTGCAGATTGGATATGAAGGGGGCCATCCCCCACAGTGGGCATCTGCCCATTTCCCTTGTCCAGCACTGAGATCAAAGCGTCTCCATGTTTACCTGTGGGGAAGTGTGGTTTCTTGTTTCTGTGTCTGCTTCTGCCCCTGAGAGGGACGGCACTTCGCCCTCTGGGCTGGCTTCAAGCTTTGCCTGCTGCCATTTTCTCCTCCTGCCTTCCTGTACAATAGAGTGTCTGGATTTGCTGAGCCTTTGCCCAAATACACTCCAGGGTCTGTTCCTCAAGGAACCACTGGGAGTTGTGCTTGCTTACTTCAGAGCTAAGGTTGACTTTTAACCTGTGCATCGAGTTCAGGTTTTGAGGGATAAAATGGATCTTGTGTATCCAGCAATGGAAAACCTTGCATTCTTCCTGAAGGTGGCATGTGTCCTCAGAAGCAAGAAGCCTAAAGACAAGATGCGCCGAAGGGGAAGAGGAGAGCAAGCTGTAAGAAATGCAATTTCTTTGTCCTTTGAGTTGAGAGTTCCCTACAGCTCTAAGCTGGAGTTGTTGGAGTGAGCAAGTTGTGAGGCATATGGTGACACACCTCACATCGTGCTGGTCCCTGCTGTTCCCACCAGGAAAGCATTGCTGGCAATTATGAACAACTGCTCCAGCACTCCCTGCCTCTCGAAAGGCTTCCTGGCAGCTGGGTCTCTGTGGTCTCTGCTGCAGGACCGGTGCTCCCTGCTGGAGCGGCACCTGTTCCAGCCTCCCTCTGCCCAGGGCCTGCTGCAGAGCTTGCCTGCGCAGTCGCTGCCTGCCTCCTTAGCTCCCCAGCTCTCTGGGACCAGCAGCTGCTCTTCTGTTGATGTCAACATATATGACCCTTCAAAGCCAGCRTGTCCCCCTTCGCTGTAATTGCCATTCGCTGAATAATTTACAGATTCTGTATTTTCAGTTTAGATGCAGTGTCCTTTCCTGGAAGAATCTCTAGTTAGGTTAATGGGATGCCTTAAACTGGGTAAAGCCGTGGTACTAGGGAGAGACTGGGATGCAGCGGTGATCCAGCTTGCTTAGTGCTAGAATTAGGGAGTTTGAGAGTAGCACAGAGGATGTGTCCAGGTAGTTCATTCGCTGGCYGATCAGCCCCTGTCTCCTTTGACAGGAATATAGATGCAATGGTTCTTTTTCACTCTGTCTGAAATTGCTTTGTAATAACAGCAGGAGTTGGAGAGGCATTTTTATTGATTAAACAATTGAGGCTATTTGTCTTTACAAAACCAAAAAAATAGAGGTGTCTTTTGCTTCCTACGTATACATTATACACATTTATTATATGCAGCAGTCTCTGTAATCAAGCTGATGTTTATGATGGACTGGTTTATAACACTGGATTGAGATGGTATAATGTGAACTGAATTTCTAAGGAAACCTGATGTAAATATGCTGAATAACAAGGACTGGAGTCAAGGCAGCCCATGAAGACAGGGAGGGAGGGAGGGAGGCCAGGTGCTGGCTTCTTGCAGGAGATGTGTGACGCGAGCGAAGAATTACTTTTGAAATGTCTGCTCCTATGCTCTCTCCCAGCAATGCACCAGTGATTTCTAAGACGTTCCTTTGATCAAACATCATTTCAGCTATTGGAAAATTTGTAGCTGCATCTGTCTCTTGACCGTTTCTGCCAGTGGTACRGCATGATTGCAGTGTGTCAGTGTTTCTCTGAGGCTAAGGCAGGAGTCATCTGTGGTGCGTGTATGTCTGTGCAGAGGAGGAAYATCTCTGATGCACTCATCTTAGGCTGCTCTGCCTTTGGCACTTAGGTCCTCTTGTTTTGTGGCTTTCTCTGCCCTCCCCCTTGTTCGGCTGTATCAGTTTCTAGGTGGTACCTGTGATGCGCCAGTCCCAGAGCGTTAATACAGAGCTCATCTTTTTATTTGTGTGTCTGTACTAGCTCATRTGTAACTGAGTGCTGGGGAAGTATCTCTGACTGCATTTACTCTTACAGATTTTCTTTTTTTCTTTTCTCCCCTTCTCCAAGTGGACACATGAGCATTTCTCTGCAAACAGGAACATGTGTGTGATGGAGCTTGGATGCCTTTAGGCATGTATGGACTTTCTGAGGTCAGCCACTGAATACGGTTTGTGTAACCTTTTCCAGCAGTCAAATATGAGAGCTCTCTTAGCTGTGTGTCTGACTGAATCTCTAGCTTTGGGCTGGCAAAAGGGGTTTCTTTTGGCAGGCCTGCATTGCATTGGCAGTAGCAAGTGTCCTTCAGGGGGCCGTGTTTCTCCTCGGCTTCACACTTGCAAGCTCCCTTACCTGCCTTCCCAGGCAAGGAAATGCAGTCCAGGAAGGGACCCGAGCCTCACCAAGAGTGAGGGAGTGAGTGGTTTGTCCAGATAGAAGTGAAGCAGCTTGAATTGGACTGAATTATTAAGTGATCATTTAAATGTCAACACTTGATGCTGGGTTGTTTATTCCATTTCTGTAGGGCTTCTTTAGGAAGCTGTGGCATTCAGATTGGAGAGAAACCAGTTCAGCATGAAATGCCTTTGTAGGTGTGTTTGTTTATATGGTATCTTAGGTGCACAATATGTCTGTGTATGCCACAGCCACCTTCATCTTGAAGAAGTAGAGGGCTTGGCTGAAAACACTGTGTGTGTGGCACATATGTACGCGTTGCTCTGTTCTCTCTGTGTGATGTGTTGAAGGAATATTGGATGTAAGCCCGGACGGGGACCTTATGAGACACGCAGTCCCTGCAATCACAGGTACCTGCCTTGGTAAAACTTAGCAAGCACCATCTCAAAGCTACTATTGGTTGTTTTTCCCCTTGTTAGTTTTTGGGAAGGCTATTCTAGATCCTTCTAGATCTCCATCTAGAGATGCTGCTCTAATGGATGGGAACGCCTTCAGAATGCCAGCCTAAATTAACTCAGAACTTGCTTAGCCCCATTAGTTTTTGTGTCATTGTTATCCTTGGACATAAATAGTCATACAGAGGAGTTGTCCACTGAACTAATCTTCGTCTGTAGTTGTGCAGTAATGCGCACATCACAGTAGCATGTGTGTGCAAGCTTACTTGGGTTGGGTTTTTCTTGAGAGTCCCTTTCAGCATGAAGTAAAAAAGGTGCCCTTGCCACTTCAGCTTTGCAGGGGATGATTTACGTTTCCAGAGAGTCCCCCTTCTACAGAACTTGTCAAACTTTCCCAGGTTAAAATGATAATGAAGAAAAACAATGCAATTGATAAGAAAGAGGCATCTTGTGAAAAACATTCTTTAATGGAAAATGTCTTTTTTGATGTGACAAGCTTGTGTGAGTGTGTGTGTGAAGTAATATCACAGCTTTGATTTTTGCATGGTTTAAAAACAATCAACTTTGTCATGTCCTAGAAGTGAGGAAAGGAAATGATACCAGTAGAAAGCAGCAGGTCTGCTGCTTTGGATGGAAGTTGTCTAACCTCTGTCAGAGGGCCAGAGGAGGGACAGGCAGTCGTGCACTTCATGCACCTGCACCTGGCTGCAGCTTTTAGACTGAGGCCTAAAAAAAGATGGCTGGAAAAATGTCATCTTCCTATATCTGATATTTGAGAATCGTTTTCATCTGAATGCTCTCATAAAACATCTTCAGCAAGCAACAGTGTGGTCCGGCCCTTCGGGCATGGCAAAGGGTGGCCAGAGAGACCACCTGTCCTGGCTGTGCTATGTTCAGCATGGAGACAGCATGTCTCTGATGGGTTGGTGGTGGTTTTTTTTTTTCCCCCAATGCCATGGTTGTATGGGGATTTTTATATAGCTATTTTAACTGTGTGTGATTAATGCCAGTATAGGCATTTGCTCAGTAATGGGTGAAGAAAGTCCCTTGCCACAACAACATTGTGTGTACTTTTGTCCTTCRGTTTCTTCTGGGCTGAGCCAGTCCTTGCACTGTTTTCCCATCTCTTGTATTCATTTAGTGGGGCACAGAAAACATAGGATGGTTTAAGTGACATGTGTGTGTGTGAGGTCAAGGGCCAGCTATAGAAATCGGCTGGTGGAGGGCTGAGCAGGGGTCCCAGCAGTACTTTGTGTGGAGGGGAGAGGCAAAACCTGCCATTTGGCTTTCTGTGGCGGCTTGCAGAGATTAGGGCGCTGGCTGCCTTCTTCCTGCGATGGTTTAGGATTCATCGAGTTGTCCTTATTCCGCTACGGTGTCCCTTGATTCTAGTCTTGCTATGTCCGCCTTAATTGGGTACTACAACAGTTATATATATTAAAATAAATGAACTTTTTACTGCAAAAGGGGAAAGGAAGAAAGACAGATGATCCCTCAGCAACAGCTGTTTGGAGAAAGAATCCCACAGAAGCTGCTTCCTTCACTAATTAGAAATATGCTTTCCTTTAGGAAGAATAACGTCTACATTCTTGACTCCTGTTCTTGCTTCTAATTACTTCTTGGAGAAGTGAATAAAGACATGGTTTCATATGTTTTACTTAGAGTTGCTGAGGCAGAGAATGTTTGGTGGAAATGTCTTCTGGAGATGGGAAGGAAGAAAAAAAAAAATGAAATAAAGATGTCAGATGGCACTTTGAATTTGAAGAAAGGGGGGTTGTGTTTATTCCAGCATGAGCTGCGTGAACCCTGGAGTAGAAGCAGTGGTAGAGCTAACATGTGGGATCTTCTGGGTCTCTGGGGAGAGGATACTGTTCCTTAGAGAGGACAAATCTGTGACGAACTAGTACTTGCGGAAGATCCCATTGAGAGATTGYGGACAGCTGAATGGGTCTGCTGTAAAGCCAGACAGCAAACAGTTCCCTCCCCCCTGCAAATTACAGCTTTCTTGCACAGTGGCTTCTCTGCGTAATTTAAGTAAAAAAGGGCAGTGGTTGTTGCAGTAGCTGTGTCCAGCCGGGGGGAGTGACTGATGCTGGACAGAGGAGCTTGTTGCTGTCAGAAGGGATGCAGGACAGAGGTTTAAGGAAGAGCAAGCAAATGTCGAACCTATCTATGCATGAAGTTGGGTTTAGGTTTACAGAGGTGTTACTGAAATGAGGAAATTGCAAGGAGGTTTAAAACAGTTGCTGAAAGGAGCCTGTTGCAGGCTGTGGTGGGTGGCAGTGAAGTGAAGGTGCAGCAGTTCTGCAAAACAGCCGCTGTGGGAGGGGAGGAAGGTGAGTCATGGCGAAGGCACCGGAACCTGCGTGGCAGCGTGCTGYGGAGGGGCTCGCTGCTTCGCCTCGGATCTCAGCCTCCTCCCGTGTAGCTCAAGGTTTGTTCCCAAGAAAGGAAACAAATGGAAGTAAGCCCAGATACCTCAATACCTAATTGTCATTGCTTACGGTGGGAATTAACTATGTAAACCACTTTGGGGATCTGGCTTAGTGATTACAATACAGATGGGCTCCACAAGCACTGTTTGATATCTGGTGAATAGAGCAACTTCTTGTCAGAAGTTTTCAGTAAATTAATCACAAAACAATTCTTAGAAAAATGGAACGTTAAAGCTAAAATTCTAGAAAAGGGTAAATATGCTCGTTTGCATCTTATAAAAACATGTTTTGATTGTTTTCCATTAAGAAATTATTTTGTTTTGAAGTGTGTTTCATCTTTTTATTAAGGTTTAAATATTGAAATTGGAATAAAGCATTTTATTCAACCTGAAACAAACAATTCTGTATTTTCCCCAATAGCTGGTGAGCAGTCTGTGAGGCGCAGGGTGTCTCCTGCGGGCTGGCGGGGCTCCCCGGGAGAGACTGCTTGTGCTGCGCTCCGGTGGGAAAGGCACGCAGGGATTTGTTGGCGTGCGGTGGTGGTGATTTGAGCAAAGCCTCTCTCTGTCTCTGCTGAACTTTGTTAAGCCTTGAGCAGGTGTTAGTTTGCAATCCAGCAATTCAATTACTCTGGGCAATAAATTTCAAGGTAAGTGTTGGAAGCTCCATCACTTGAAGTACCAATGTTTTTCTTTTTTCTCCTGGTCTTCGAGGTAGTATCATCAGCAGTGGAAGTAATGAAGCCTCGTTTCCTATGGATTTCTTTCTCATGGTTGCATTCTTTGATATCTAAATAAGTGTGTGAGCTTTGACTGAATGCCCCGGCCATGGAAGAAGCTTCAGAAAAGCTGTATTGTGTGTAAATTCTCTAATAAGAAGTGAGCTTGCATTGCATCCTGCCTGTCCGTGAGGATGCTGAGAGACTGGCTATTGTCTGACAGCTATTTTTGTGAAACTTTAAGTATTTGAGGGAGCTGGCTCTGTCAAATGTGGCTGCAGGTGGCTAGTGGGTTCATTTATGGTTGTGGGAGGCTGATAGACAGCTGCTCAGGGGAGCTTGTTTCCATGGGAAAGCAGGTTAGAAATATAGGTGGTTAAAGAACAGTTTGGAAGATGTACCTTTGATATGACCCTGGTGGAGTCAGTGATACCGTTTCTGGACTCTGAGAGGAGGAGGGAGCATTTTTTCCCCTTGGGAGTTGTTTTTTTCGGGGAGCGTGTGAATAAACATGTCCATTAACACGGTGACAAACAGGACTTGGCGTGCAGGGGGGGTAAGTGTGGTGCTTAAATTAAAACTGCTAGTTAACCATGACCAGCGGATGGGATTGAAATGCGTCAGTTCTTGTGTTTGGCAAGTACCGTATCCGCAGTTACCAGAGGGTTAGTTAAATGGCATGCAGTTATTAAAAAATGATCCATTTCTCCACTGTAGATGCAGTCTTCCTAAAATCACTTTACCTTTTCAGTGTTAGTCGTTTTCAGGAGTGTGCTTAAACAAAAGCTGTAATGAAAAGTGTATGTGTGTCTGGGCAATAAGAAGGAAAAGGAGTGAAATATGTATTCCATCTCTTGCCTAGGAGCCATACAGACGAGTTCCCGTCTGCAGAACCTGTGGTTTGCCAGATGAATTCCCCCGGCTCTAAAGCTGATGGGATGGTGCTGGCGTTCTCCAGCTTTGATGTTTAGCATCCAATGAAGAAGTAAAAATCAGGGGGAAAAATCAGTACGGGAGAGCAGAGTGACAAATCTTTCTGTACAAATAACAAGTGATAAGGCAATAACTGGTAGCCCAGGTACGCAATTAACACAATTGGTTAAATTAACTGATGGCAGAGCTCTCCTTTACGTAGAGGTTTGCCTCAAGTCTTTATGCCCTTTCTGAACGCGTGCAGGGAGTAGCCGTGGAGGATAGACATCTTCAGAAATTAACAGTGACTTTCAAGCAGAATAGATGATTAATGAGAATTTATTGCTCTTGATGGACAAATGAAGCACCTCCAGTTTTCTTGTGAGTGATGTTCAGCTTTCTTTTCTCCAGTAAATGATTCAGCTGCTCAAACTTTTCTAAGAACAATTAGAGGTAAAGAGAGAGGAGAGAAGGGAAGAACTGGCCCCTCAGCTTGATTTATTGTCTAACTCTTTTGTAACAAGATTTCCAGTGTTGTAAAATATTAAATACATCCTTATATTCAATATCACATTTTGATACATTTCATGCCTCATTTGCTACTGGAGTCAAGGACAACTTCACATTTTTCATGGCACAAGGCCCAGATTTTTCTATTTATTTATTTTTAATCACTACATTTTTCTTTTTTTACCTGTATCAATTTGGATTAAATCTTGGCAACCATAGCAACCTATTCCACTGGGTGGTTTCAGGTCTCGAGAACGTGGGAACTTTTTGGCTTGGCTTATCCCTCATGGGCTGCTGTGCAGTAACCATCTATAGAGGATCACGGTTAGTAGGGAATAGGTGAGATGCAGTTTTGTGCTGAATGTTAGACTGAGGCAGGCAGCTCTGTCTGTCACCGGCATTGTCACTTTTAAACAAAAGGCTATTTTGTTTAACAGCTCACGTGATACAATGAGGGGAATTAAGTGGAATTTGCTGCCACAGTTAAAGGAAGATGCACGTAACTCCTGTTAATTAGGAAGGGCTCAGTATTTGTCTTTGCCTTGATCTGTGTGGGAGTTTTTTGATTATTGCTTCTCACATTGGGGAACAACAGCTGAATCCTGTTGCCTTCTGTGTGGAGTCACCAGTACACAGTGACTCTGCTTCTGCAGGTAGGGATGGCAGCTTGRGATGTGGCAGAGCCAGTGCTGCCTCTTTGTAGTCGGAACATGGGCTCGATCCTATTTCACTTGTCGGACCTCGGGTGCATCCTGTTAAATTTCCGTGTTAAGCTAAGGAGTTTCTCCGGAACTACTTTAACAGCTGGGCCCTGTGGAGGCTGAGTGGTGACATGTCTGTGTTGGCTAGGGGTTAGATTTYTGGGGGGAGAGCTCGACTTTCATACACATACCTCGCCCTGGACCCATCCCACTTACCTTCACTGAGGCGTCTCACGTCCTTCTTAAGTCAATGTAGAGGAACTGGACTGTGTTCCCTCTGGAGGCGATATCTCAGATGTGAGTCATCCTCCTGGGCTCAGGGTGTCTGACTTTCTCTTTACAAAATCCTACTTTTTCTTCCTACTGGCAAGGTGACTCCAGGTTTTTTTTGTCTAAGAAAGTACAGTAAGAGCCATTTGCAAGTAACTGGAGCTCAAGAAACTCTGCCTAGAAATAAGACGGACGTTTTTGAACAGTGAGAGTAATTAGAAACTGTAATATCTCCCCTAAGGCTTGTGGTCAATTGTCCATGAATGGCAACTTTACATTGCGATTGGATGCTTTTCCTGAAAGACGTGCTTTAGTTGAAATTGGAATGAGCTCAAGAAGGCCCATGGCTGGTTGTTTTGGAAGGGGGCCTGGACAACCACAGGGGTCCTTGCTGATCTGTAAGTGGGAGCTGGTTTAGCTAGAGTCCAGTGTTCACAGATTTTTTTTCAACAAGCTCTTTTGAACTGCTCCAGCTTTGCCACTGAARCCGAGTTCCTGAAAGAATGGCCACGAGATGTGGAAGAGTTTGGCTGGGTGGAAAATTTTACAGCTAACCTTATTAGTGGTGTTGCCCTTCCAGTTCTCAAGAGTGCACATCTCCTTTCAGAAGTGGTCAGCACCCAGAAACTAAATCCTTTCAAGTTTAAGTGATAACATCTCCTAATGGGCAGGCACTTAGCTGCCTTTAGGGGCAGGTAGTCACCAAGGCATGGCGCCCTAAATGAGTGACTTTGAACCTTGGCGCCATTGGCAAAAGGGTCTGTGAAAGATGAGAGTTTCACAAATGAGAAACAAACAGATTTTCTCCATAGGAGAGCTTGTATCTATACTGGAGAACTTCTAAGACTTTGGATCAAAAAAGCTTCAAAGCCCTTCTTTTTAAATGAAAGTATCAATAGGAGTCAGGGGCCTTATTAGTTTAGGGGCTCTTAAAAATCCCACTAGGTGCTTATCTGCCTCTTTCAGTGGCTGATATCCTTTGAAAATCTGTCCCAAAGTACTTGAATCGCTCCTGAAAATGGAGCTTACACTTCTAAATTACCTGGTTGATAGAAAACACTATCCATAGCATTGGCTTTTTCTAATAGCCACATCAATTAAAAGCCTTTCTGCATCTTGCTGTCAGCAGGCCCTTGTGCATGGTAGGGAGTGCAGGAGTTTCACCCAGGCTGCTTTTTATGATCCCCATGCTTTGCAAATGAAACAAAATTTAGTGAGGGAACCTGTCTTTGTTCCCCTCCTTCCCATACAGCAAACTAATTGAAAACAACATGAATGTTAATGATGCATTTCGCATTTGGAAGTTAGAGGGTGATTAATACATTGTACGTTGTGTATTAACACCTTCTCAGGGGCATAATGAAGACAAAATATATGCTCTGAGACGAGGTTGTTTATTTCGCGGTGTGTTTCCTGTGTTCCACCATCCCTTTTCACGTTGAAATACAAGCTTTCCAATCCAGAGGGTTTTGTTTCAAAGCATAATTTTAAATCAATCAATAAACTTTTATGTCTTAATCCTTTTTTCCTTCCCTTTTTGATTGGATAGCTGAAACGAAATGCACAAAGTGAATGGAGATGTGAGGAAGGCAGGGAGAGGAAAGAAAAGCAAAGAGGATGATGTGAAAGGCCAGTGATGTGACAGGTTCCTGGAGCTGTCTCCTCTTGATGTTGGTGGAAATGATCTGTTATTGGAGAGAAGGCTAACAAAAGGTAACCTGTTAGAGCCCAGGGAAAGCTTTTTTCCCCTCCTCTGCTCCTTGACCGATGGCTATCTCCAGAATCCTTGTAATACTTTTTTTAATTATTGTGATAAATTGCTCTTGTGAAGTCTCTGGCATGGCTGGAGGCTGAAGCTTTTGATTAATCTGTAAGGCAGTTGGATGCACTGGGTGCATCCATGTGACAAGCAGAGATCAGTCTCCTCTGTCCCCAGTTGGTACTGGAATGACAACTGCTGTCTTAACTGGGCTGCTGAGACCCGTGACTTCTGGACACCCACGCACATGCTTCCTTGTGCATGCCCATCTACCCTTCAAAGGCAAGTCTCCTTCCAGAGTTAAGCTGGGACTTGGGCACTGTTGTGACTAAGGGAATTTGGCCCCAGCCTTGCTATCTGACTGTCCCGGCTTCTTGCCTGTGCCGCATTTCAAAACCTCTTTGCTTCCAGGAGGGCTTTAAACAGGGCAGGGCTTTCTCCGCAGCGGTGATCACAGGCCAGGTAACCTGTCTTTGGCACAGTAACGGCCAGCGTCAGTGTAGCTGGCACTGAGCACCTGACTTATAACCCGCTTGCAGCCTTGGCAGAGGTTTCAGCTGAGCTGTGGATGAGCGGCGATATCTTGCTCACTCTGCAACTTTGCATTCTAAAAGAGTTCAAAAGTTGCCAACTTTTGTGGGGTTTGTTGCAGATGGTTGAATGGGCTTGCAATTTTAACAGAAAGTTGCAGTTCCTGGAGTCCTGCATCTTTCATGCTACATCTGCTTTCCTTTTCTAAACCAGAATAAGTCTCTTGTTTGTGAAACAAACCTTAGGCACAACAAGCCTGGTCAGAAACCAGAAAGAAATTAAGAATGCCAGATATATTGGTATTCATATGTTACTTCACATGATAATATGGGTTTGGGGGATTGTTACTTTTAGTGTGATTTTGTGTAGTGACATTGGAATTGTTTACTCTGCTTGTGGTTTTGGCCGGGGTCATTTCTGATGGAAAGGCATGCACTTTTTTTTGTAATAAAGTATGTGTCTAGTTCAATCCTAGATGCGCGCACATGGAAGTGTGGCATCCGTTGAACTTCTCATAAATCTGTAGGGTCAGTGAAGCTGTAACTTGAGAGAGCCTCTTAAGCCCTTCAGGTGGGAAGGCAGAACATTGGTGTTGCATGGCTTGAGTATCAGACGATGCAAGAGAAGTCAGCGGGTCCACAACCACATGATGGATCAAAACCTTAGCACCAGTTGGCAGCTGAAGGTGTGTCTGAAATTTCTTAGCCCTTCTGGCTAGCCCAGGGAGCAGAGCCTCGCAACCCATGCAGATCACTCCAGCCGCTGTCTATGAGTAGGCATGGCGTTTACCTCTTCCCATGGTCTCATGGACTTCCTGAGGACCACGAAAGGTGATGAGCATCTGCTTATTTGCGTCCCTCAGACTGCTCACAGTAATAAGCTCTGGGAAATGACTATTTAGCAAGATCCATCCCTTATGCTGTAATATTGTTGTCGTAGGTGGAAGCATGTGGTGGTGGCTGATTATGTAACTCACTCCAGGAAGGGAAGGAGATCACGCGAGCTATAACACGTCTATAATTAAGTACAATGAATGGCTATAAAACAACAAACACTTTTAAATGCCGTTCTTGGCCACAAGTGAATTATTTTTCTCCTTTGGCAAAGTCATTAAAGGGGAAGGCAGGGGGGTGGGGGGAAAGGGGGAACGTGTATGTATCAATCCACTCTGTGTGTTTGAAACCTTTTTTTATTGTTTTTTGACAAATGAAAATTAAAGTCTGAGAACGGGTAGAAAGAACTGGTGAGAATGGCTGAGTTCCTCCAAGCTGTAGGCAGCCTCTCATTAATAGCACCTGGCACTGCTATTCCCACCGGTTTGGCAATAAAGAACCCCAATTCTGATGTGTTTTTCAAAAGGTGGGGGGGACGAATCAACCCATAGTAATTACTACTTTGCAAGTTCAGTATTTATTGACTTTCTGAATGGTGATGAATGGAAATGTGCTTTATTTATTAAAACAGATAAAATGCCTTTTTTTCTTCAGAACTTGACATGTTTTTCCTGTTCTTGCTACCCCCTAACCCTTTTTATCTGCCATTAAGCCATGTGTTTGCATGAAACCAACTCTCTCTCTCTGTTTTGTCTGAAATGATAGTAGGCTCAAATTAGGGCCCTTGAGCTTCTTGATGGCACGTTCTACCTGATTTGCTTGGCTCTGTCTCCCTGCCTTAGGAGCAGTATCCTGTGGCTGTGTATATCTTAACCTACTGTGGCTTGGCTGTATCTTAAACAGCTTCCTTGTTTGGGTCTAATTAATCTTCCATTAGTAACGCAGCCCAAAAGATACAGCTACAGATTTCAGTAGTCCCATATAGAAAGATATGATATTTAGAGCGATGGTACCAAGAAAAACCATGTCATCTCTCAGGATTGTGTAATAGAACAATTTTATCCTTCTTCTGTAATTTCCAGGCCAGCTGTGGTGGGAGGCAGGATTTACTGCTGCTCTTCTCTGGCAGGCAGGGTTGTTCCCCTGACCTTCTGCTCTAGCAGACGTTCAAACCTGGACATAAATCTGGGGCTATTGCTTCTCCCAGTCATCTTGGTGATCTCACTGCTGCCTTGTGCTCGCTGTTGCATATCTGTCKGTCTGCCTGCCTCTCCTCTTGTGCTCGGATCCCAATTTTTAGGGTGTCATGGGGCTGTGTCCTTGCTTATCTGCGGCTTGCAGGGTGCTGGAGACACATGAGGGGGCGGGTTATACTTTCACAGTTTGGGCAGCATATCTGGTGTGTAACCTGATGTGACCTGAGCAAAACTTGCTGGATCTGGGAACATGGAGAAGGGGTAAGTGGCTGGGGCTGGGTCACAGTGGACTGGAAAAAGGGGATGGTGGAGGAGACTCCAGGAGATGGTGCAGGAGCTGCCAAGGCTTGGGTACCATCTATATCCTTGAAGCTAGTGATTATTTCCTATAAGGGAAACCATTTTAAAGGAGGAGATGTAAGGTCCTGAACTGCTCAGCTGCTCATGGTCAAAGATTTCCCAACCCTCTTTCTTTGGCACAATTGGTGGCCATCCTTCTCTGCTCTGGAAGTGTCTGTGTTGTGCTGGCCCGGTTGCCAGCTCTCAAAARCCTGTAAGGATTGCTGATGGCATTGCTCAGTGATCTTGAGATCAGGTGGGATGATCTGATGACTGCATCAGCAGTTCAAGTGTGCTGGAATAGTCAGGCAGGAGCCATAAGTGACTGCTCTTATAACTATTCACGTACGGAAGTTTCTCTTTCACACCTTGATGCAGTAGCAGAGAGTAAATCCAAACTGTCATAATCCATAAACGTGAGTCCTCATGTACAACCTCTTTAGCAGACTGCAAGAGCTGCTTCCAGAACAATAACTCAGGTAATAAGGAGTCCCTAGGTTCAGCTTAGTAATAGCTTGTAACGACTCCCAGGGAGTGATTTCAGCCTCCATAATCCTCCTAGCCRTACCCACCTTCTACAGTAGTGTCTGTGAGGAACCACACCTGTGTCATGAGCGATCTTGTCCCTTGTTGAAAAGCTGAATGCAATGGTGTTGGTGGGGAGCAAAGGTACAAATCTGGGGGGGGGTGCATTCGGGGAGATGGAGCAGTATGTGTTTTTTGTCATGGAGTCGGGGACAGCGTGTGGGAAACAGCACTGGGGCAGGCAGGAGGCAAAGGGGACTGGGCTGGCTGACTGAGCAGGTAAGGGCACAGACCTGAATGTCATTTTAGAAACCTTGATCAAAAAAATTCAAACTCAGAGACTGTTAAGACCAGGACGAAAACTCAGATCAATATGCTTTGAATGAATTCCTATAAAAAGGAAGAATTTGGTTATGACTTTGTAGGCACGCTGCAGGAGAATCTAATCCATTGTCCCCAAAGGAGTCGTTCCAGCCCTCCTCTCATCAAGATACACAGGGATTTTAAAACCTGCCAGTTTTTAGTGGGGTTGGAAAAGAAAAAGAGGTGGGGGAGAGGCGGAAATTAAACCACAAATGTTCGCAGTAAAATGGTGATAGAAATGGAGGTGGACAAGGAAGAAGAGAGCATCTGAATTTAGTCTCAGGAGACCAGTAACTTCCCAGRGCATTTTTGGCTGTTCTCAAGTCTTCTGCCTGTGTGCTGCAATAGCCCGTGCAGACTGAAGCCAATCCAATGTTGGGGTTTTGGCATATTTTGGTGTCAACCCCTGTGATTCCCACCCAGGCAAATGCTTGGATGCCCCCCACCTTTCGAAATAAGAGTTGTCCAAGCCTAAAAGCCAGGCACAGAAGTGAGCTTTCTGACGGCGAGCGCATGCCCAAATGTTTTGCTGGAGCAGGGCCAAGGTGCCTTGCATCTTGTCAAATCAAGCTTCTACAAGCTTACGTTCTGCAAACAAATAGGTTTTCCACCTTGAAGCTGAGCTCTGTGTGTGTGTGTGTATATGAGAAGCTTACTTTTTTTTAAATAGTGATATTTCTTTTTTCTGTGGTGCTTCTTGGCTCTAGCTCCCAAATCTCCTTACAAAGGGAGGTATGACCTTGTCAGTGTATGCATATGTTGCTGTGCACTCTGAGAAAGAGTCGAAGGCATCTTCTATCCATGTAGCTGGTAAGGAGTCTTTACAAGCAGTCTTTGAATCCCTGTTGGGACTTCCAGGCAAGTGTAAGGCATAACTGAAGTGGCGTTTTTGAAGGTCATTTGCACAGATCCATGCAGTACCAAGGCAAGACGACCTAGTAGGGAATACTTCCAGTTTTATAGAGGGGGAAACAGTGGGAAGAAGAGACAGTGAGTTATTTAAGGATAGGGAACAGGGCAGTTGCAGAGCTAAAAATGGATTTCTGGAGTCCCAATTCAATAGACCAAACTATCACACTGTGTGTGTTATCTTTTGCAGGCTCACTAGCAGGCACAAACATGTACCCACCCACACAGTTTTAATCTCAGTTGCTGTGTCAGACATTGCTGATGGGTGAACCCTGAAAACTCCATGAGGCAATTTTAGAGGCATTGCCAAAATTTCCCTGGCTGTTAGTCTAAGAATGTCCGCCCCTTGGGTCTACCAAACTGAGCTGGGAACCCTTGGAGAAGCATCTGTTATTTCTAGCGGTGGATTTCCTGGGAAGCGGATTCCCCCGCAGACTGTTGAGCTGTGATTTTGTCCCTTCCGGTCCCATACGGAGCTGAAAATGGGAATGAAACCATGAAAAAACTCGTGCCTCTTCCCCTTGAGCATGCAAAAATCTGGGTCACATTTTGATGGGGCATCTAGAGTGTGCAGGTGAGGCTAGATCCTCTTTGTACTTGCCCAAACCTGCCTTCTTGGCAGGTGGATCAGGTACTGCCAAACGCAAATCATGTTTGAATGCACTGACAATGCTTTGATTTTTTTTTTTTTTTTTTTCTTGGACCTCCTGGACTCCTACAGAGTCCGGATACTAGGAGGTCCAAAACTGAAAGAAGTTTGCTAGCTACGTTTCATGAAATCTTGTCTGTAGTGTTTTTTGTTTGTTTGTTTGTTTTAGTGGGAGGATGGGATGTTTCAGGGCTTGCAGTGTTATCCAGTGATTTCAGTTCAATGTCCTGTCAACCATGGGCTCCCTTTGTGATTCTGGACAAATTGCTTTGTTGCTTTGGGTCTTGGTTTTCCCTTCTGCAAAGTGAGGATGGATAATTGTGCTGAGGGCTTGTGAGGAGAAGCAGTATGTGAAGCTGGGCTGAGAAGGGGTCCTTGCATCTCTTGCCTTCTGACTCTTGCTGGTGGCAAGTATCGGGTTTATTTGGACATGGCTCTTTAGAGAGGGCTACTTAGACTCCTCTCTAAACCCCAGCAAGTCTGCTGTGGGGTAGCACGCTGCTTGACAGCCGTTACCGCCAAGCTTTGATACTCTATTTACACATGACAGAAATGAATTGTAGACACAGTGGATGACTAAACAGATTAGTTACCACRTCGTTAATTACCTTCATCCCAGCACTGTTCTGGATGATGCTCTGAGGCAGAACAGTGACCTGACGATACCAGTGCTGTGTCGCCTGTCCTGAGCTGTCAGCAGGAGAATTATTAGAATCGCTTGAACTGGTAAATCACTGGCAACTGCTTTTGTTTGGTGTGAGAGAGCGCGTCTGTATAGAAGAAAGTTGCCTCGCAAAACCCATTTGGTTTGTGTTTACAATGAACTATTGGCATTGTTGGTTTTGGAGTGATTTTTGTATGTCCTGTCCCACTGTGGAGGGGAATAGGAATGGCTGAGCTGACTGCACCACAGGACAAAAAGCCCTATGAAATTCCACAGAGATGAGGATGTTGTTAAAAGATGTTATCTTCTCATTTTACTAAATATTAGTCTTTTCTGTGAGCGCTGGCTAAAAACTTAAGCTGTGAAATGTTAATGGCAGCATCTCCTAGTGAGCACAGTACTGCATTGTGAGGGCTGGGCTCTATTTTGGGTTCCCCTCCTGGCTTTAATTTGCTGTGCGGAGCCGGGCTTGTCTTGGTTTGGATGACAGGAGCTTAGTATTTGGGGACAAGGATTTTATCTGGCACCTCAAGGATTTCATYTGAGGTGCTGCTGTAGTTAAATAAATGACAAAGTCCGGCTAGACAGAGGATCAGGGTGTGGGTTTACTGAGGTTGGAGGGAGGGAAACGCATTCCAAATGCAGCTGGAAAAATGCTGCTCCAGATTTCCAGCCTCTGGGTTATTCCTGGCCAGAGCTAATGATGATATATGAGTCTTACAGAACACTCTTCATCCCGAGACCTCAAAGCCCTTCACTGAAGAGGTCTGCAACATTAGTCTCACTAGGTACAGGTGGTAAAATTAATGCATTAAGAGATAAAGTAGTTTAGCCAAGCAGGAGAACTGGGGATGAAATCTTGGTGTCCTGAAACAGTGTCAGGCTCATAGGAGCCATTGCCTTTTTCTAGCTCTTGGGCTTTGCTGAAGCTTTGATTACTAAGTCAAGCCCTGCTGTTTTGGAAGGTCAGCAAGCTTATACCTCTTGTTCTTGCATATGCGCTTGCTTGTCTGTTAGCTTCAGTGAGACCCCGTAAAGCACTCATAACCCTATCTCCCAGCATCTGCTRAGTGCTTACAATGACAAAATCAAACACAAGTTTATCATTATCTTCTTCCTTCTGCTGAGCAGCTGCTGTGAATACCACATGCCAGTGCTTTAACTCTCATAAATTGCTCACAAAGCCTGGGCAGAGGTGTCGCAAATTTTTTAGGGCTTTTTTTTGGGGACGTGAGAGCTTCTGCAGCACTCTAAAAAGCCCTGGAAAAGAGCGAGCCCTGTGGCTGTTTTGGGACATGGCCCCGTGCTCCCCGTAGGGTCACATCTCTGCATGCAGCGCTGTCTGGTCCCATTCTTTGCAAGGAAGTGACTGCAGGCACACAGGCATCCCTTTTCTTATTTCTGGCTGTGGGGTAATCTGGGATATAATCCTCAGATTAGTACGGTCAAACCAAGTTTCAGGGCTGAATTATATCAGTGGGAGAGTCCAACACACTGGCTGCTCCTGAAATGCATCTGTATTCCTTTCTCCCTCTCTGGTTCCTCTCCTAGGGCACAGAGCAGCTTTGTGACCCTCTGCCTTTTCTCTGTTCCCTGCCCTGTGGCTCTCAACTATCAACAGTTGAAGCCTGTTTCTTGCAGCTTGTGGGTTTATTTCTCCCCCCCGCCACATGGATCCTGATAAGCCATTTCACACCAACCCAGATATCTGCCAAGTGTGTACCTGGCTCTCTCCCTCTTCTTTGGTTGCAGCTAATGCTGTGCTGCCCTCGCTCAAGCACGTGTGTTAACTGTGGGCATTTTTCTCATCCCCCAGGCTGGGTTCGGTTCTCTCAGTCCTCTCCTCTGCCGCGCGCTGTGCAGGCTGGCTGCGGGCATCTCGCTTGGTTTGATTTGAGCCTGGGTTTCTCTCCTTTATATAACACCACTGCTTCTACCCTAGTGCCAGGGTGAATGTTTTTTGGCCATGAGGCAGCCGGGTACCCAACAAAGAGGGGTGGATCAGCACCTGTGGAAGCAGGACCCTGCAGAAAGCCAAAAAAAAATCATGCAACTCCCACTGCATTGGACAGGAGCTCGTGCTGCCCTCCTAGCAGAGTCCCCTCGGGAGCCGCCCCTCCTGATCCGCTGTTTTCCTTGGCTTCTCCTCAATTGCCTGGTGCAGTTCAAAGGTGTTGGCTCTGCTCCCTCTGCTTCTTCCTCGCCCTGGGGAAGAGTTGCGTCTCTCGGCTGCGCAGGCAGTCTGCCACCGCTGCGGAGAGCCCGGGCTGTGTAGGTGGCTGCCTCTTGCCTCTGCCGGAGCGCAGAGCCGGAGGCGCGTGGGAGAGAGCGGGCTCTGCATCCCTCCTTTGCGCTCTGTGGCTCCCCGTGTTTAGTGCCGGTGAGCTCACCCTCCCGAGATGTTAATATGCAGCACACAGATGGCCTGAACAGTTTGGGGAGCAGACTCTCTTCATTTGTGTAAAGGCAAATAGGCTTTGAAGTGACTAAACTGCTACAGCAATAGTGACAGGGGAATTCAGATTTTTTTTTTTGGGTTCATTCTCAGGCTTGGTTCCTTCCGTTGCAGCTAGAGGCTTTGGCACACGCAAGGAAATCCTCTGCACGTTTGCACTTCCCTGGTGTGGCATCCTGAGCTGCCTCTGACTGCAGCGGCTCCTGCGGTTTTGCTCTGAACTGTGGCATTGTGTCACGGTTTGTCCAACGTCTGCTGATAGTCACTTGGAAGGGGATATTGGCTCTCTTTTGGGAAACTTCTTGGTCATTAAGGAGTTTATCAGTTGAAAAAGTCACTGGGGTGGAAAAAGCTATTTCTGCCCTGTGGAAAATCCCTGCCCTTTTTTTTGTGAGCTAAAGGTCAACTTGGCCATCTCCCCTATTTAGATAAAATATGAAACCTTCCCTTCTCTGCTGTAAGCCTGTGCTTGCTGGACCACTTTTTGGTATTTCAGCCTGCCTGTAGGAGGGAGCAATGGATTGGGGAGACTCTGGTGCTCTTTAGGTTTCTTGCTAACTTGGAGGCTTTACTCACGTGGCTACCGTACGCGCTGAGATTGCCGCTGCCGACCGTGAGCTGATTAAATGCGACGCATCGAAGTTAAAGAGAGCTTGAGATTACCACTGCAGCTGTGATCGGCTGACAGGATGTGGCACAGCCCAAAATTCTGGTCAGGCTAAAATCAAATTAAAGTTTCCCAGCATGATATTTTAGGAGGGGAAAAAAAAAAAAAAAAAGAGATGGAAAAAGAAAAACCCAAAACAAAAAAGCCCCCCACAGAGTTCATCTGGTGGATGGAGTTACATTAAGCAAATGGAAATTAAAGGCTTTTCATAGAGATCTTCAGTATAATTTGATGGAAGACTTTAATTATTTTGAAGTGCCTAAGAAAAGGAACTTGGAAAGATTTGGAGGGGGTGAGCTCTCATAAAAATATCTCTCTTCACAAGCGTTTTGAGCTGTTGTTGGGATAAAAGGCTTCTGTCAGCTCCAAAAGAGGGATTTGAAAATCCTGTGCCCCCCATCCTCCCCAGAGACCAATTCCTGCATGAATGCCAGTCAGTCTCATAAGAGAAGGCCAGGGAGCTGCGAAGAGGCGGGTGAAGGAAGAGCAAAGACTTCAGTGCTGCCGAGCAGCTCTCTTTATCAGCCTTCACAAGGCATGTAGGATGAAGAGGGCTCCTGGCCGTTAACGTGAGGATGGCGGGCTGTGGTTGATTTGGATCTCTCTTGGCATTTCGGACAGTAGAGCCAGAAAGAGCATCTTCTTCCTGGCACCCTGGGGAGATGGTCCATTGAAGTCATAATGCTAAAGTTGTCACTCATCCAATTCTTGCTTGGACAGCCCAGGAATTAATGGGTCTTTGCCTAGTCTCCAGGCATATGACATAAATTCAAGTATCTGGAGACCGGCCATTCTTTCCCTGGGACTTGGATGCTCTTCTCCTGTCTCCAGCCTGCTCACTTTTAGGCAGAAACGTGGCCTCTTCAAGCTCTGAATGCTCGGTGTTTTCAACTCCTCCTCTTCTCCAGACATGCCGTTTTGAGATACCCCTCTCCACCTCCATACGCACCTCTCCAGAAGGGTGTCCCGATGGTGTTGCAGGAAGCTGCAGGCAGCATGGGGGCAGGACCATGCCCCCAGCCATGGGTCTCGCTGCTGAGCCAGCGGGCCCTGCCTGTGTGCACGGCTGGTTCTTGCCGAGCTTCTGCTGGGCTGAGACTGGAGGAGGGTGGTCAAGGCTGACARAGTTGAGATCAAGGAATGGTTTTGGCTGAACAGAGTGGCCTAAGTTAAAATGCCCCAAAGGGCAGAGATTTCAGGTTGCTGCACAGAGCTGCTCTCACTCCTGCAGGTATGTACTGCGCTCCCGGGCTGTGGTGGAGGATGGCAGTCAGAAATGGCAGTGTTCCAATGAAACTGGGGGTCTTGCCTGATTTGCCCAAGGGTTGTGTGGCACCAGGTATTTCCCATTGAACTTCAGGATGCCTTTCCTTGCTATGTCTGTTCTCACCATCCCTTCCGATGGTGCAAGTGGTCCTGATGTTGATTTGACTGCGTGGGGCTGCGTGGGGGCTGCGTGTGCCCTACCAGAGACTCACTGTGTCCCCTCTGGCGTGCCAACCTGTATGTCAGATAATACCACTACCCTCCTCTGCAGGGATGCTCTGAGAATAAACACGGCCAAGGAAGTTCATAGCAAAGGAGTGGGAAAGATGTAACTAACTTAGATAAATAGGTGAGATGGGGAGAACAGTGGGATCCATTCCCAGGGACTGCCTTACATAGCAGCAGAGGGCAGGTGCTCATTTCTCCTGCCTGTGAGGATGGGTGTTTGGCAGATAACTGGCAAAAAGGCAGCGTTGGTAGCCATGGGGATGGGAGAAGGGGGATGCTCAGTTGAAGGTAGGAGCCAGGGCACAAAGGACAGGCACACATCTAACTGGCTGCACCAGGCAGAACAGGCAGATGAGCTGCCTCCGTTTTCAGCAGCCTGTTGTCCTGAGTGATTGCTGCTGGGCTTGGGGAGCCATTGAGCTTGCATGGCTCATGGGTGAAATGGTCCCAAAGAGGGAGCCATTGGGATAAACGTCTGCACTAACTATCTAGAGAAATGAACTCTGTTTTTAGGAGGCTCGAGTGACTGTAGAGTCGTACAGCCTGCTTGCGAGGAGAGAGGGAGAAGGTAGTGCAACGTCAGAGAGAAGCTTCATCTGAAGGGGCATTGCATTTGTGCAGCCCTTAACGAGCAGCTCCCTGGAAGTGCTGTCAGGAGAGGTCCTGTAGGGTGGTGTATCTGAGGCTGTTCAGGGGCCAGAGTTAATCCAGCACTTCAGTAATAGGAAATTATGCACTGTTTATTGCTGAGAATGTTTTGGGTTTGTTTTTTTTTTTTTTTCCCTTGGTGTGTCAAAGGCTTTCTGCACCGATTGTTCTTTGCTGCATTTCCTCCCTAAAGCTGCTCTTGAAGGAAAAGGAGTTTGTGCTGTGCGCTTGGCCAGGCTCCTGCATGGTGTCACTGCAGAAGTTTGGGCTGTGCGGTTATCCATTTCTGCCTTGTTGTGTCAGTATTTAACCACCTTCCTCCCACATCACATCTCCTGTGCTCTGCAGGCGCTTGTGCCAATGCACGCTTGTATCACTGGGTGAAATCAGAGTCCCTCAGGAACCCTGTGGGCCCCTGTAGATGGCATTCAGATCAGTGGCTGAAATCCAGGTATGAAAATAGCCTTCCCGATTTGCGTGTCATCTCAGCAGAAGAGCTGCTTTGGTAGAATAGCTGTTTGAGCACAGACAGCGGGGTGGTGGATGCAGACAGCTTCCTAAGCGACRTGTCTTCGGGGCAGGGACTATTCATATAACAGGAAGCAACTGAAGTGATGGCAGTTGGTTTTGTTTTTAATTTAAGCGTCTATTTGCACACACCAGGCTGTCCTTGCTCTGTTAATAAGGGCGTCTGCACACTGGGGTCACCATCTCACTGCACTCTTTGAGGATTTGTGTTTAAGCAACAGCATTTGTTGGGGGTGGCAGAGAGAAAATGGTCCCCTAATGTCAGCGGCTTAACTTCTGGCAAAGCAGGCTGAGAGATGGAGGGGAGGAAGAGCTGCTCCGCGCGGGGCTGGGGGAAGAGCTCAGGCTGGAGGTCTGAGGAGTGACCGCCTTCGTTCACCTTCAAAATGCTCAGTGTTATCTGTCCTTCTGGGTGTTTGTCCCTCTCCCACCAGCAGCATCTAAGCTTCTTTTGGAAAGGAGTAATGTGGAGTTTAGCATTAATAGCTTTTCTTTTGGGGGCAGGAGAAGATGCAGAGGCTGCCAGGCTGCCACTTGACAGCAGTTGGCAACAATCAGCTGGGCTGATGGCTGCTGGGCAGCTGGAATAGTTGGAAGCCTGCTGGGCTCAAAACTGGTTCAAAATGAGTTGCGCTGGATTGCAACTGCTCAAAACTTCCTCTGCTTGGAATGTATCTGAGCCGAAGTGAATCCCAGAGGGTGGGGGGAGAAAACCTAAGTGGTTCCTGTGAGTTGGGGAGTTAAGGCAGCCTGGCGTAGAGTTTATGCCTTGTGGCTGAGTTCAGTAAGCTCTAATTGATGATTTTCCCTATATTTGGGGCATGCATAACATCTTTCCCTTGTGGATTCCTTGGTGCCTAATGGAAGTTGAGCTAAACTTGCAGTCCTTCCCTCTGCGGAGAAATCTTTCTCTCCTCTACTAGACTATTATTTCATGAAACTCATAGAAACGGATAGTTTTGTGAGTCTCCATCCCCATGAAATTTGGTTGGAAACTGGCCATCATATTCCAGGTTGCTTTGGGATGGGCACATCAATGGGTATTGAAAGCACAACTGTGTAAGCCTCGCTTTCTCTGGTATTGAGATCAAACCAGAAGTGTCTGGATCAGAAAGGGCATATTCAGGATGTCAGATGTCTGAGTCCTGTTGGCTCATCTGGCCAGACAGGCTGTGAATTCGGGCTTAAGGATAACAGCTGCATTAGAATATGGTGCTGGATTTTGGACAGATTATAGGTCAAGATGCAAACGTTAAAGTTGGGCTAAGGCTGGTTAATGAGGACAATTTATGCTTATAGCTGGAAGAGAATGATGTGATCAGGGTTTTCAGAGTGCTTAGCGTGGGCATAACTTAGTCCTTTTGTACTTTCCTCATTTAACGGGAATTGATGTTAAGTCAGTGAAAAAGCCAAATCTGAAAGGGTTGTTCCTTGCTCAGTTTGGAAATTGGATATCGCTGATGAGGATGAGTGCTCTGGGAGCAGTTTTGAGAATGCTGCTAAGTCAGGAGCACAGACAGTCTGATTATAGCTAACTTGGAGCAACCGAAAGGCAAGGTGGTCAGAATGAATTTGTTCTGTGAACAAATTTGTTTTTCACACTGAGGCAATGTCCTGTGCTTTTGTAAGCCTGTGTGTTATGCTTTGTTAATGAAACCAAGTGATCTTTGCTTGCTGCAYGCTGAACCCCTGGATAAAGTCTGCAACTGTGGTGTCATTCTTCTGCTTATATCACACTGCAGATAGGAAGGGAATTCTTGTACTCGGGTAAGAATGGAATAAAGGCCCATTAAGTGTCTGTGAGATTTATCCCATGCTTAACTCTTTGCAGTGATGGTAAAATGCAGGCTCCATTTGAATCAATGGTGAAATTCTTTGCTGGGTGTGGGGTTTTACTCAGGGCTTTCCTAAGGATAGTTTTCATGGCAATTCAGGAGTGCAAGTCCCATCAGCACTTTTGGAGATCTCTGCTGGCCTTTAGTGTAGAAGAGCTTAGATCTCTTGCGGGAGTGACTCTGTCTGGGCAAGGTCTCTGCAAGTGAGAGGGCTGATGGCATTTGGCTTGCTAAAGGGAGAAATGGTAAATAACTTAGGCAAAACCATATGTGAAGTCTGGAGCTGTCCAGGAATTGTATATGTTATGGTTGTATCTGAAGCAAAGTGGCCAGATATTTGAGAAACAAAGGATAAGCCAGATGTAGAGCAGTTATCTTGAGGCTTATGAAACTTGAGTGGTGCTTTGTTCAAAAGCACTTCTTGTATCATCAGGCAAGCTGCTCTGTGCCCGTATTCCCTGTTATGCAAAAGACTCTCCAAGCCTTAGAATAAATACATTAAAGGCCATGAGACAGAAAGAAGAGGATGGTGAGAAATTGAGAGATGCCAGAGCCAAGACTGTGGAGAGAAGTCATGTACCTTACTGAATTTTCTGTGCTGTCATGAGGGGAAAAGCTGAGCAGCTTTTTGCCAAGGATGTGTGTGTGAAGATTTCTCTGTTTTTTCACCCAGTAATGTATCGACAGGGCTAATAAGAAATTTCCTTTTGTCAGTAAACATTGCCTCTCTTCTGTCCTTTCACCATCACCGCTACAAGGGTGCTCCTCCTGCTGAGCCAGAAAGGTTGAGGGCTCATTTCCCAGTGAGCTCCCTTTAAAAGTCTCTATTGGATTAAATGAAAAAGCCTATTTCCTCGGGCTCACATCCTCTGCAGTGACCCAGTGAGGGAGGTTAGCAAATTCTGACTCCCCCGAAACATTGTATACTTGCACTTGTCTGGGTGGTATTTCTCATGTGGCCAGGACTCCCCTCACTTCTCTGGTGCTGCTTGGTGTGGGATTTCGCGTGTTGTTGCAACAAGCAGGGGAAAAATGCCAGAGCTGCCCATTCTCCTCCATCCCTCTGGGACTCAGCTGTTTCATCTTGGTAACACAGTAGCACTGCACCTCTAATTGGATGCTCTTTGGTGTTAAACAGTTAATCAAACACATAGGTTTCTGGTTTGAAATCTTTTTTGTGTCACTTACGCGACAAGCAGGATTAAAAGCTTCTCTCGCGCAAATTAATGCCTTTAAATGCAACATCGCTTACCAGTTTGGACTTTGGTTCTGCTTTCCCGTGCAAGACTATTTATTGCTACAAGCCACTCCATTACTCCAGCAGCTGTCTTTTGCATCTGGTCGTTGTGTGCAGCTCTACCGTTGCACGTATGTGCATCTCCTAACTCCTGTCTTTTCCTTGCATACCTTTAGTTTTGCAGGTTTCCTTGCTCTCTTGTGCAGACTTTTCTCCTCTGCCCCTCCTCTGTCTGCTCTCAAGCCTATCACCTCTATGCTTGCTTGTGCATATTCTTAGCTTGGCATCTGTCCTCTTTCCCACCTCCTTTCAAATGCATATGCTTACTGTCTTCCAAATGCGCACCCAAAAATTCGTGCTCCATTAAAATATACAAACCAAGTCTTACAAACATCATCTTCAGCCATTCACAAATTACCTCCTCCCAGGCTCAAAGTACAGGCTTTTTGAGCTTGTATGTATCAAAATGTTCTTTGGGTGATAGATGGGAGATTAATCTATTTATTTCACTTACAGTTTTGGCAGCTATAAAAAGAAACAAAACTAGCTTTTTGGCCATAAACCACTTCTTGCAGGTTGATTTGGTAGAGGCTTCTTTGTTTTCCTTTCTTTTCCCTCTTGAATCTGCCAGAGACTTTAAGTGAAATAAATAGATTAATCTTCTTTCTGTAGCCCAGAGATCAGGTTGATGCATTTAAGAGCTTTTTCTCCCCCTAGATTTCTGATATGTTCACAGATCCGATTCATATTTTAGAACTTCCTTCATGTGTAAAGAGACTCAGTGGTAGCAGTAATTCTTCACTAACAGCAAATAGGGGTTAGTGCTTGTTGGATTTTTCTTCTGAGAGAGCTGAAAATTTTCCATCAAAGCGTTTTTGATAAAAGGAAATTTTGTGGAAAAATATCAGTCTGTGGTGGTGGTGAACTACCCAAAACCTGAAGATCTCCTTCAAAAGAAAAAGTTGGTATTTTGCAAGACTGTGTGTCTTCAAGAAGGTTCAATTGCTGTGAGCCAAACGGCTGAAAGCAGATTTCCAAAAGTGTATATGCTTATCAAAACAGAACTGTGAAAAAGTGTAGCAGAACTGGAAAAATCATTGGGTTTGGGGGGGGGGGGGGGAAGGGGAGGAAAAAAAACCAACAGTCAAGTTTTCAGGCAAACAAGCTACAAAGACTTGAAAAAGGGGAAATGGTTTTCTGAGCGGTTCTGTTTTCTGTGGCGAAAGGGTATGCACTGAGTGTAAAGAGGTTTCATGGAAAGAGTTTCTTAAAGCAGTTCATTCTGAACACAGTCCTTGGCACATTATAAAGCTGGGGTTCTGGTGATTGGTTTTTTCTTCCAGCATGTGCACTCGCATCGCAGCTTAGTGAGAAATAGTCAAGCAAGTTTGAAGAACTGAAGGTTTAATGCCACTGCTCAAGGAAAGATACAGTATTGCTAAGATTGTGTGGTGTGTATGTGTCCTTTTCCAGCATTGTACTGGGAAAATGTAGATGCCTGGCTTGTCCTTTCTCCTACCTGGCTGCCTAGTGATCTCCAACCATTTGCTAGATGAAGTCTGTGTCTCTGGCCTGCCCCTGTAAGGTGAATGTTTGACTTTGGTAGAGCTCGGACAGAGGCTGACTTGCCTCAGACCAGGAAGAGAGCCAGTGGCACAGTAGGAAATGGCACCAGAGTTGCTTTTGCACTTGCTCTGACTCTTCAGTCTTATTTTACTCTTGGCTCTTCTCACCCCCATATACACGACCCAAGAGAAAGCAGTATTTGGGCTGAGCTCGTGTCCTGCCACCTGCTTTCGAGGAACGGTTTGACTTGGGGCTGCGCGTACCCTCCAGTGAAAGGAACTTCTTTGCTTTGCATTTCCACGTTTGCTGTAGGACGGGAGTGTTGCCGAGGGATATTTTCTGCAAAAGAGCTGATGTCCCCAATTTCGTACAGTGGCTTGTCCCTGGTTTGCATGTTTGTGTTGGGTTTGTTCTCTCTTGGAACAAAACTGAAATTTCAAAACTCCATTTTTTATCTATTTCTTAATGTAAAACAATTGTTGGTTTAAAGGTTTTTTCTTTTTCCTGGTTAAGCTTTTTATGAAGCCAAGGCTCTGACTGTTTTTTATTTATTCAGGGTCCCACAGACCTCTTTGCAAGAAGAGAGTTGTTGAGCAATTGCAATTCTGCTCACCTAGGAGTCTCCCTGTGCCACCTCAGCTGGAGAGATCAGCTTGTATTTTTGGAAGGGGAAATACTCGCTCGTACTTGGCTGCATACTGTATGCAGTGCAAACCAGCCGCTCTCTCCCGCACCAGAGGTGGTTTAATGGAAGTGATGACCTGCAGAGTGGGCAGGAGTCTTCTGCTGAATAAGTGTGGCATAATATTTGATACGAGAGCCCTGGTCCTTTTATACGGGAGAAACGGCTGGTGCAAGGCTGTACACCGAGGCTTTCGTGAGTGCCAGTGTGGGGAGGTAAACAAAGCTTTTCTTGCTGCTTTTTAGATGATTTGGAGTCAAACCTGTCCAGAAAGTTTTTCCAAGGTAAACAGCCCTCAGCCTTGTAATTATCATTATCAGTATGCTTAAAATGGTTAAAAAATTGAGGTGATGTCATGACATACAGCTCCTTAGATCAGAGGAGCAGTGCTGGTGTGGACAGCTCTGGCCCCTGTTTAATGGCAACTTGCTGTCCTCAGCTGGAAGAAAATCTGCCTTTCTCCTTCCACCTACAGACACTCCCCTTCCCCCAGGCTTGTCGTGATTTTTCTTTTAAGATAACAGCTTCAAGCCAATTAAGAGTGTCTGAAGTGGGTAGAGCAGACGTCGCTGTGTGAGACCACAGTGCTTTTAACTGCTATTGTTTGTTAATAAAAATAAATTGTGGGCACCAGGAAGGGAGAAAATCCCACATGATCTTAGTTTTCTCTTTTTGTTGTTTTTTTCCCAGTGAGAAGAGAATTGTCACAGCCAGGGAGGCTTTTGGTGGATGATCTCAGGAGGGTCGTGCTGGGATGGTTTGGAAGGCTACTGGTCCCACGGTCCCCTTGCATATGTGCCCCCCATCTCCTTGGCTTGGCTGCTCTGTGCAGAGTGTAAATCATCGCCTATGAGCTTCGATGCCGGGCTGTGAACCGGAGGGGGCTGAGGCACAGGCAAAGCTGGCGTTTTGCTGCCTCTGCTGCCGGGAGCCGTAACTTCTGGGAGAGGGACGGGGCAGCAGAAGGCAGCATCCTCTTTGTCATACCATGAAGTTGGCCAGAGCTCGTCCAACACAGCTCCCTGCTGCAGAAGCATGGCTCAGGTGGCTCTGCCAGGGCGATGAGGCGGGTTTACACTAAACAGCCCTGTCGAACGGTCCTAGCGCTTTCATATATTGGGGCGTTTTGCTTGTGGCGCTGTGCGCGTCCATCATGTTATGCGCCTTGGCGTCTATTCTCTCAATAGCCATAGGACTTTCTTCGTTGCTGTAGTGCCTAAAGGCTTTGCTGTGCCTTGCAGTGCCCTGTGAAGCAGGGCAGAAAGACAAGGGACAGCAGCACGCAGACTGGATCCTTTTGTGGGCCCAAAGGGGTTTGCCAGTGTGGTTGTACTGGCAAAATTTCCTAGCAGAGAATCAGCTTAAACCCATTCCTAGAATAAAATAAGCTGCCCCAACAAATGAGTTTTAATGCTCTCAAGTCGATGTCTGTGATGGGACTTTTGTAAGCATGACTCTGAGGGGGCAGGTGGGGTTTTCACACTCGTAATTCACTTCGCTGTGCCAGTAAAGCTTTTAAGTATTGACCAACCCTGGGGGGCCTGATAGGTGGTGTGACAAGCGGGCAGAGGAGTGGATAATTGAATGAAGACGTCCTGTGACTCAGCCTGAAACTGTAACTGCTGAAGTCTCCGTGTGTTCACAGGTCTGTGGTTGATAATGCTGGGGAAAATCTAACTTTGAGATAGCTGAGTCTATATGCAGCTTGTATGAGGAATTAGGATGGGTAGATATTGCTTTTATCTCTGAGCAATGATAGGAAAAGTTGATCAGGCTTTGCTAATGCTGGGGAGGATTGAGAAGGGTGAGACAAGAGAACTCAGGATTGTGGAGAGAGAAAGTTAAAGAAAGTAATCCACAGGAATGAGAAATGTCAGGAATACATTCGTCCTTCTGCTTCACTGCCTCCAGAATTCTTTTCTCCTTGAAGTTTCTTGCTTCTTTTTCTGGAAGTCACGAAGGGGGGAGGAAAAAAAGAAAGAGAGAGAGATAAAAGAACACAGCTAGGAGAATAAAAAAAAATCCATTTTATGTATCAGCTGAGCAGGTGTTTATCACTAGTATCACCTTCCCTTGAATATCGCCTACTCCAGCGCTAACTGAATGACCCTCACGGAGCTGTGCCGTCACTGTGGTGTGATGGAGAGTCGGAGGTCCTTTTATCCCCCCGACACCTGGGGAAGAGAGATACCACTGGTCTGTCTCTCGCCTCAGATGAGTTCATCCCTGGCAAGCCACAGTGCAAATATTGTGAGGACAATGCGAGAAGAGGAAAGGCATGGTGGCTGAAAGTAAAGCAGGCTCTTTAATGCTGATGAAATCTAAAAGGAGACATAGTTTTTATAGGAACATAGAAATTGCTAGACTGGAACAGAACTGTGATTCATATTGTAAAGTATCCTTTTTTAGTACTAGCTGCTTCCAGAAGCAGCGTAAGGAGGCTTGCCCCAAGGGGTGATTCTTCTAACCCTCAAACATAGGGAGTTAGCTAGTGCCTTGCAGCGTGAAGGGTTTACATGCCATCCAAAATCTTATTTTCTCCTTTTTTTTTTTTTAAACTTTACTATTGTAATTCTAGCTATTCATTCTCTTTACAAACGTCTGATCCTTCTCTCAATCTTACTGAGGTTTTGACTGCAACAACACCTAGTGGTAATGATTTACCCATGCTAATTATGCATTTTGCAGAAGAAAACATATTGTTTGTAGCTTTAAATGGAGTGATTTTTCAGTTTAATTGAACTTGCATCTCTGTATCCCTGGGGCAGGCTTGCAATTTAGTTCCCCCCCTCCCCCTGAGACACACAGTCACTTTCTCAAGCCCAGCAGCAGTCACCTGTTGAAATGTTTTTCAGGTTCTTTCCCTTTTGTCAGTTCCATTTAAATTTGAGCCTCTCTGCAGATGAAGCTTTGCAAAAGGAGATAGCTCTCTTTGCTTGTCAAAAGAATGAAAAAGGCTCTGTTAAGTTGTTTGTTGATATTTCCTGACAGTTTTTCAGAATTCCTTGCTGCTCTGCAGCTGTTAAATTTGTTGTCTCAGCTGTGAGGATTACTCTAGCTTTGCTTGAGCTGCATTTTCTCACCATTCATCAAGCTTCTGGTGATGCACAGAAAGATCCATCAACACCAAAGCCACCTCCAAACTAGCAGTTGGGTAAAAGTCTGCCTCCCGATTGCCTGGGTAAGATCGAAGTTGCTGCCAATTTTTAAAGGGTGTTTGTGGTTTCTCAGTGAGCTTGCAGACGACGGCGTAGGGGTTTTGCAGTAGAAGTAAATGGAGGTTGCATCAGGATAAAGCACATGTTGGGGTTCTTGAAAGCCTGGTCCTGGCACTGCCTTCCAAGACCGTGGAGCAAAGTAACGGTGCAGCTGGAGATGCTATGCCCTGTCTTGCTGGGATGCAGCCCATCTCCAGGGCTCCCCAACTTGCTGGGGCCAGATGTGGCAGGACAGATGTGGCAGGGCAGGTGGCAAACAGATTTTGCAGGGTTGGCAGTATCTTTGGAAGTGTGAACAGAAATAGCAATGCACCTGGATTTCTTGAGTGTCCTTGGCAGGTTGGGCAGAGGGAATGAGAGGGAGAGAAGAGAGGTGGCTGGTCTTCAGGGGTATCTTCACTATTGGTGTGACAGCTTCAGGAGAGTTTTATTCTGTGATTTAACATTTTATTCTGCCTTTTGGCTTTTGCTGTATCGTCTAAGAATTTTTCTGCAAAAATCTCAAAATATCAGGAAGATGCAGCGATAGCAACCAGGAAGACTACCATCTCACACAGTCATTAAAAATGTGTAAGTAGTTTCAGAAGCAAGTTGCTTCCTCTGAGAAGCAAATCGTCCATAATTCTGCTTGGTGTTTTGAGACTTTTATCTCCAGAGAGAACTCAAAACTATTCAGTATAGTATTGATTTATTTTGTTCTCTTGAATTTTCAGAGCTAAAGATGAGAAAGGACTTAACAGAAAAAGAATTACATACTCGTGCTGTGCAGACAGAAGCCAGGGGCCAGCCCATGATCCACCAGCTATTCAGCAATTCACGTATCACCGTGAAGGACCTATGAAACTCTTTTCTAGCCAGCCCACTCCTTTTGGGGGTAGCAGATTCAGACTGCTTTATAAACAGCTGTCCATTAACCAGGCTCGCTTGCTATCATAGCACACTGCCAGTACAATAAAGAGGAACCATTAGTGCAAGAGCTGTAAATGTACAGGCTGACAAARGTTCTCATGTTCTTGGTGGAAACTTTAGTAAAGGAAGTTGGTTTGATTTATTTCCAGCAAGCTGTGGTGAGGGTGAGTTGGGATAAGTCATCTTCACATGCACAAGAATTAGTGCAGCAAGTTGCTAAATATCCTTGTTCTCTTAAGTGTTTTCTTGGCTTCTAAGGCTTCCTGCTTTGTGTTGCATGAAAGAAGAATGTCATCTTCCTTCCCTCTCTGTGTGGAATTTCGGAGTCGCACTGGAGTCGGTACCCCAGTCGTACCTCTGATTCATTACTGCACCTGGGCAGAAAGCACGTTTTATGGCTTCTCATGGGGASATGAGAGACAGACAGATGCACCTTGCAGCCGTAAGGAAGCAAAAGCTGTTGGGAGGATGGCTAGCTCAGCAAGGCAAAAATTACCTTACAACGAAGGGGTCTGAACTGTGTTTACCACCCTTTCGTGCCTGAATTCAGAGAGTAGGAGGCAGGAGGAACTTGGGGACTGGGGAGATGAAGAGAGCTGTGAGGACTGAAATACCTTTGTTCCTTTGAGAGTAGAAACATTGATGCTAGGCTAGGAATAAAAATCCTCTCTCTGTTTTCCCTCTCATCCTACATCTTGAATTCCAATGTCTGTTCCCACTGCTCGGTCGCACAGGTGTGATGGTGGGGAAGCGTCCTTGTGTTGCACTCGCTGGGTATTTTGCAAGCACCTCCATCAGCCAGATGGTCTATGGGTAGGGGTCATAGGAGCCTGTGTCGTTCTGCTGTTTGGCAGACCCCAAGGTGTATTTCTATCGCTGACAGCTGTTCCTTGGGTTCGTGCTCAAAAATCAAAGTACTGGGAAGCCATTCTTAGCAGTGGGTAATGCGTTAGGTGAACGCAGCATCCCTCTGTGCTCCATGTTCTAGGTAATTACAACCCAGCCGCTCACATAGCAGAGCACAGCGGGTGCCCTGTATTTATTATTTAGCTTTGTTATTAACTCTAAGCTGGTGATGCAAAGGCAGCTGCTTCTCTGGGAATCTTGTAATTTGCCTCTTCACCAAACCAGGCTGCAAACAGGAGAGGTGGCCTTGAGGTCTGTCCCTTGGAGCTGAAAGTCATGGGACCCATTCCCAGGCCTTGGCTGTTCGTAGTTTGCCTGGAGCGGTTACCCTCGTGCAGTTTGTCTTTGCAGAGTCTAAAATGAGAACCACCCATTTTGGCATGGTGATCCCATAGTGCTTTGGCAGAGAACGACAGCGATGTTAACTCCAGCATCCTCCTCAAATGGCAGGCAGGCATTTTCTTCCACTGCTTTGGCTGGAAAATGTGGTTTTTTTAATCTGCCTTTCCTTGCCCTAGTCCAGAGGCACAGTTAGGCTGCTGCCCTGCTTTTCCCTCACAGTGGTTGCCTTTTAGATGCAGATACAAAGTGTTTGCTGCAGGTGGGATCGTTGTATTTATCTGGACAACGACATGATCTTAAAACTCCTTGCCAGATGATATTAGATGGGTGCGACCAACGTTGTGGAGGAGAAGTGCACACTGGTGGAGGAGGAGAGGGTAGTGGAAGTGTAGCCAAAGGCTGTCATCTCTCACTGTCTCTACCAGAGGAACGAGCTCAGCACTGTGGCAGGGAAACCTGCTTTAGCACTGACATCTTCTCAGGCCTGGCTCTTTTTGCATCTCTGACCTCTCTGTATGGTTGTTCTCTTATTCCTCCTCGTTTTGTGTGAGAAACGCTGACGAGTCTGAGTGTTTGCCCCACCTTTCCCTGGGACCAAGCCATACCCCGTGTGCTGTCGATCCCTACGCCCTCCTTGGCGAGTGCCGCGGCCAGCTGCGGTGGGAAGGGAAGGGTCTGCCCAGGGAAGGGGCGAGGAGGGGGAGCGGGCTGGGGCGTGCGGGCACGCTGCTGAAGGTGACAGTGCGGTGCAAAGCACCGAAGGTTTCTGCTAGTTTCTGGTACAAACACCTTTTGATGAGTTGCTCTTTTGAGCAAAGAGGTGACGTATCAGCAGCTGGCAGACTGCAGCAGGGCCGTGGTGGGGAAACAGCAGGGACGAGCAATTGCCGGTTTTCTCAGTCGTGTCTCAAGATGTGTTTGGAGCCTTTCTCTGCCTCTCTCCCTCTGATGCCTCTACTAGCCTCTTCTAGACTGCCTTGGCCAGGCAGGAGGGGGTAGTGGGGGAGAAAGAAGGCAAAACACCTCTGAGGTCCTATATCGGATGCTTTGCTAGTCAAGATGTAGTTAATCGGCAAGGGCTGCTCAGGACGTTTTTTGCACTGAAAGCACGCCTAGGGTAGTGGTGCAAGAAGTGGGACCTAAAGGAGGAAAACAAGACTGTGAGTCTTGAGGAGCGGCTTTGGAGCCGATCCTGAGCACGATGCAGCTCCTCGGGGTGCAGACCTCAAGCTCCTCTTAAGATCCCCCCGGCTCCTTCTCTGGCTCTGCAGGGAAGGTTTGAGAGGGGATGTGTGTGTGCCTCTCTGCGACTTCAGTGCTGCAAGCGCCGGTTCCACAGCCTGGGCTGTAATACCCGTGTGAGTTAATTTGACGTGATCCTGCTGTTTTGTCAATAACTTGGAAAGTTTTGAAATAACTGCCTCAAAGTGCTGAAATGATACGTTGCTCCACAATCTGTCTCTGCTGCTGCCAACGCTTCTGAGTAACCAATTTACCATGCGCTTAACCTTTTAGGGCTTTTCCTCCCCAGGCATTACTCTGTAACTCCCACTAAAAAAATGAAAATTGCCATTGCCCTTCTCAGAGGTGGCTAATGATTTCCAGGTACTTTTTGGCAGCTTCTGCTTTTTAAAAATGTGTTGAGCACGCAACTTCTGAAGTCGGGATGCTCTTCAAATGTCCAACTGACATTTGAGCATGGGATCTCTCAATTTTCTCAAAACTGAGAGAATTGCGACTCAGAAGGCAGAGCTGCTGGTGGGAGCTTCCCAAGGGAGATGTGTTCCAGAAAGAGATCAAGCCCCAGGGAGCGGAGATGTGCAGGGGCTCCCTGCTCAGCCCCTGCCTTGCCTTCATTTCTATGGCCACGTCTCAATATTTCTTCTGCCTCCCTTCCCTGTCTGTAAAAGGGGGATAGCCCCTCTGGGGAATGCTGAGATGAGATGGAGGAAGTCTAAATGTAATCTAAAAATAGATGAATTTAAAAATTGCAAGTAAAAAGCTACGTCTTTCTCGAACAAAATTCCTGGTAACTTCAAAGGCAGATTAAAGACTTTGCCTGTGTCAGGACTTCAGTATTTGGCCCAAGAATTAGACAAATGGAATAGTGTGAGAATGTTTGCCAGAAAATTGGAGAAGGGAGAGAGAAGGTAACAGATTAAATACTCAAAGTCAGCATTTAAGGACATTGCTGCCTGTGGAGATAATTTTATCAACTTGAGGGACAACCATTTCTCCTATAAAGTAAAATCTACCCTCTACGTAGCTGTTCAAAATGGTATTTGTTAAAAATTTGTTTAACGGTGCTGCGGGAGTCTGCTGTGGGACAACCAGGTCCAATAACTGTACTAATGATAGGTTTGTGGATTCTCCACCTACTGCTCTTCATTTTGACGGTGTTTCAACTTTGAAAGTTAGACCTCTGTGTGTTGGGGTGGTGTGTTACCTTTTAAGAGGAGAAAAAAAATGATCCTGCTCTCAGTCTCGTCCTGAATCCTCTTGCGCGTGAAAGGGAGGGAAGGAGGTGGTGACTGTCATTGGGGCTGGAGCAGCACAAAGAATTGGTTTCTAGTTTGGTGGCCAGAGTGACTCTCTGTCTCTGACTCCCATCCCTCAAATTATGTTTTGGTATGAAAATGTTTTGTCCAATCCTAAAACCAGAAGTCAGTATTGTATTTTAATTTGCAGGCTGCTTTGAGTAAAAAAAAAAAGGAGTGGGGGGAAAAAAAAAAAAGAAAAATTAGAGATGTGACTCAATATTGATTTCCACTTGTTTTTGTGGAAATGCTAAAAATGCCAAGATGAAATATTTGGACTCTTCCTTGTGTTTCTTTTCTATTTTTTGTTAGAAGCTCTTTGCCCAGTTTGACTCCAATTCCTGAATAATTCATAGCCTGTGAATAGCTTCCTTCTCCTTTGGTAAATAGACTCTTTGTCCCAAGTGCTTGGCAAGCTCGAAGCAGTGTCATCCTGCTGAGTCGCTGGTTCGAGAGCCGAGGTGCTCACGGTGCCGTGTGTTCTCTCTCTGCAGAGTTATGTCATGCCCAGACCACCAAAGGGCTCCATGAGGATTTATAGAAGATGCCCCGTGTCTTGGCGCCTCTGGTGCTCCTTCTGCTGTGGCTAATGAAGATCACTGCCAGCCCCCATTCCCTGAGGATCGGTGAGTACAAAGCTTGCTCTGCCCTGCATTTAATCATCCTTCCACTCATTGTTTGGGCCGCTCTGTGTAGACGTGCTTGGACAGGGGAAGCCAAGCCTTGCCCGTGGYGGCTGGGCTCCCTGCGTTGGTGGTGTGCTCCCCATCCGGGTGGGGCTGAGGCACTTGCTGAGCTACGGTGTCCCACCTGCATTTTGGAAATGTTCTCTCCTTCGTCTTGTAAATGAAATGCAGTTTATGTTGAGTGCACRTATTTGCATTGATTTTTATGGTGGTAATGTTACCTGATGGGAATCTCTTTCTGTATAAATTTGAAGTGAAAGCCACTCCTCAAAGAGGCACTGAAGGATGAAACTTGCTCCCCCCTTACGCCCTACCCCCCTTGATGTTCTTCTAAGCTCCACACAAAAGGAAATAGTTTTTTGTCACAAATTTATTTGTCCCCACGTTGATAAGCAAGGAGTGTTTGAGCCCAAACTGAACCTAATTAAGTGTGCCACAAGAACATTAATAACTTCAAAATGCTCCATTTTTAAGAGAGTCCTATGCATTCGGTCTCCTTTGGGCTTTATTAAAAAGTGTTCAGGAAGAGGCACCGTCATCTTCACTTGCTGCCTGTGCGGATTAGGGAAAAGAAATGCATCCAGAAACCTTGTAATGAAACTTGCTTCACAGTATTGACACTTTGCTCTGTTGTTTAGAAAGGAAACTGCTTTACCTGACTCTTCTCACTGGAGCTACTAGCTGGTTTTATTAACTATTTGTTGCAGATGAGAAGYTAATCTATTCCTGTCCCCATTTGCAACTTTCACAGGTGACACTTGAAGTAAAATTACTTCTCCCCTCTGCTAGTGGAGCATGGAGCAGCTCAGAAATATAGCAAGGGAGGGTCTGTGCTGGCAGGTTTCTGGGAAGGGTGGCTGGGTGTTTTAAATCCCCAGCATCTGTGATTCATGTGGAGCACTCATGCTGCATAGTCTCAGCTCCGCAGACTGCATTTCATGTTGATTGGCAGATCCTCCACTTGAGCCAGCAGACGGGGATGGGGATGGATGGTATATTATCAGGATGCTGAAGGTGAAAGAGCCTTCATTACACCTTGTGCCCCAGCCATCTCCTTCTGTGGGGAAAGTACTGTGGGCGCTCGGGAGCGTGAGGGGAAGGGGAGCTCCCCCGGCAGCGCACGTAGCAGCACTGGGCTGCAAACCAGTCTGGGAACTGGCGTGGTTGTCCACCTCCACAGCGCAACCCAGAGTGAAATGGGAAGGTGTTTGAGAGGGATGGGACCGTGCTTTTGTGTTCCTGGCTGAGGACTGGAAGTGAAAATCCATGCTGCACCACACTGGGGGCAACTACCAGGCGGGATTTGCTGCTGCCTTCCAGGTCTCAGCTTGGTGCATGCTCAGGGGCTCCCTATAAATGGAGTTGAYGGTGGCTGCTCTGAGGCCACATCAGCACTGACCCCTGAGGGCAGGCAAGAAGAAGCCGGGGTGTCTGTGTGTTCAGGGGACACATGAGCAACTGCAGTGGTGGTAGAAAATCTGTCTCCCTCCATCTGTCCAAATACTAGTTTTGTCTTCCATGCCTGGTATCCGCTGCTGGGTGAAGGAGATCTTGACATGCTGCTGGGGCCTGAAGGCATATCCATAATAGAAATTGTTCACACGCTTGAACACAGGCATGGTTCACATGTCCTGGTCCCACTGCCTCGTACYGGTACAAAACTATATGCCTCTGAGCTTAGCAGAGACGCATGGTGGTGAATAGCTGAGCGCGTACTGGTTAAACGTAAGCCTCTCCTCCTTAGCATCGTGTACCTGCAGAGGCCGAGGGCTGCGGTGCTGGTGGTAAGGCTGCTGTGCAGAGTTACCCAGCAATGGTCTGCCAGTGTTTTGGTCTCCATCCCAGAGACTGCTCCACCAGCGGTTTTCAACTCTCTTGCACTGAGGTCATGCTCTCTTGGACCCGACTCTCCAGTTTTAAAATCCTCATGCATTTAGGAATTCTTTGCTTTTGACTTSCCTTTGCAAAAAGAATGGAGCTGCTCCAGACACAGTTGCTCTTAAAACTTATACCACCATTGCCTAGTCCAGGATGGAAACGCTGGATTTCCTTAGCCTGCACAGGGCAAGGCAGTGGAAATCTGTCTGTTGAATCCTCCTAGGACTGAAGAACTTGTATTAGCATGTTGCAAAGGCAATGTGGAAGTCAAGATTTCAAAGGAGGAGTAATGTTGTTGAGGGAATGGGAAGGAACTTTGCCGATCCTTCTAAAAGGCACTGGAGGTCGTGGCTTCTGTGCCAGATAGTGTTAAATATAAGAGTGGCCAGAGACCCTGCAGTCAAGTCACAGGTGTCTCCAGGGACCTCCTACCTCTTGAGAATGGGACACCAGCAGTCCTGGCCTTGGACCCGGCTGATTCYCACATGTGAGCCTAAAGCAAGAATTTACTGAGGGAGGGGAAGCTCAGGTTAGATATGTTAGTACATATCTACTGCTTTTGCTTTGCTCATGGCCACAGAGCTAACTTCTCTGAAAACGGTGTCTGAAGCAGATGGGCAAAGAGCTGAGGAGGGGTTTGGGGTTTTGGTTTTGTTTCTTCAAGATACAGTTTTATTTTAACAATATATSCAGCAAAAAAGTTAATAAAAATAAAGTACAAAATAAAAGGAGAGAAAAAATATTACTAGCAGCCCTGAAATCATTCCCAAATGCATGCTTTTGGCAAGGCAGGGAGATATGGTATCTAGCAACATAAATCAATCCACTGCATAGAAAAGGAAAACAGACCAGCATGAACATTTAAATATTCAAAGAAAATGCAAGCTAACATTTAAAATAATTCTGAAAGCCATCTGGTAATGGACTGCTCAAATGCACAGTTATACGATTAGTAATGAGAGGTGAACGTAGGCAATGCCATGTCTGGTTTCTTCACCAAGTTGCTAGAAGAGATTATTGCCTGCTGCGCTTGGCTTCCAGGGTAGAAGGAGGCATGGTGGTGCTGAGTCAGGGGCGCTTGGCTTTTAAACTAAGCACTGAGCTTCCCTGCTGCTGCTTTCTTGGGGTTTCAGGTGGATCTTGGCCCTCATATTTCTCAGTGGAGCTTCTAGGCAGCAGATTGCTTAATCTTTGAGCACACAGTGACAGGAAGTTTTGCTAGCCTGGACAGGACCAACAATGAGTGTTGCATTGCAGTGAGCTTTAGAGGCATCATCTATGCAAAAAAATGAGCAGAATATAGGCTACAGGGTGACCTTCCCTGTGACTTTGGCATGCATAGGAACAATCTGTAGCCTATCGTATGCTCTATTTCTCTCCTGGATACACAGGAAAAAACATTGGTGCAAACCTTTTTTTCAGCCTTTTTCTTCAGCCTTAAACTCTGTGTATTCCCTTCTGATCCCATCCTGGAGAAAGTCTCCTAGTTCACCTTGTTCTGGAGTCCTTTGTGGGGAAAAACACTGACCCACATGCTTTATCCAAAATAGTGTCTTTTTACTAAGAGGGTCTTTTGTTTATCAGTCAGCTCACCTGGTCTGCCTTGGTGAGGTATTATCTCCCTAGATGCTCAAGTCGATTGTGATCAGGGTATGAAGAAGCAGGCAGGAATGGGCATGTTCTCAGAAGTTTTCAAGAACTCCAGGAGGTATGTAAGGAATTGCCTCAAGACATCCTGTAGCCCTTGAAAGAGCCAATGTATGTCCTACCAAAATGTCCTAGGAGCAAAACGCAATAGTTGGTGCTTGCCCAACATGTGCCCTTGCACACGCTGTCTTGCATCCAACCACACCAAAAGCACGAAAGACATCAGCTCCCTCCTGCCCGCCCCAGTGGCAGGCAAGGAGGATGGCTGGTGCAGCGCCCTGTGGGCCAGCATCTCCCCTAGCTCTGGTTTCCTGCGGCATACACTGGCTGTAGAAGTAATTCTGGTTTTGTTTTTTGTTTGTTCACTCATGCTCAATAAAGTGTCAGGAAATTTACTTGAGTTATTTACTGAGTTATTTACTTGGTCTTATACAGCAGACCGTCAGAGCCCTAAATTGGTATTCTCTTGCTAGATTCATTGGGTGTACTAACAGCTCATTTAAAATTCATATACAAGCCAAAGTTGTAGTTTATACATGGCATTGCCCTAACTAGCAGTAGGCTCAGTAGCACTGACATACGTTCTACTGACAAACTCCTTGCAAGGCCTCCTTCAGCCCTGCAGCTCTTTAAAGTGCTCTTTTCTGTAATTGCCTCTGTCTGTCCAAATCCCTTCCCTCCCTCTACCTCCCAACTTTGCAGACTTTATATAAAAGGCAAGATGCAGCTCTAGCATTTCGGGTATTTTGTTTGGTGAAACCTAGTGTTCTTCTACCCCATACCCAGTGAAAATGCATCCACCACTTGCTCAGCTGATAATTGAAGCAATCTGCACTGCTGTCCCAGTGCTTGTGGTAGGGTTTAATCCGCCAGAGAAGCAATGGGTGGTCAAAGTCTCCACGAATCCAAACTGACAGTGGGGTGTCACTAGGAGTGCCAGCCTGGGACATTTGTCCTTGTTTCTAGGCATGTTTCCAAAAATCTGGAATACCTAAAGGGCTGTCAATCTCCTACATCTGCTCTGATCGTGGAACTATAATGTCAAGAAAATGTTCTTGGGATCCCCCAGAGTATGTGGAGTCGTGGGAAAGCACTGGCATTTAGCTGTGCATGCTGAAGTAGGTGGGAAGAGGCAGACCGGAGGCATGCATCCAGCTTTTTCTGCATCACCGTGATTGTATAGTGCCCCTCTATTTCCTACCTATCACCCTGTCACAGGCCTGTGTAGCAGAGCATCATTTGTGTGGCCTGGCATCCCTGCGTAATTACCCCCCCGAGGTGCTTATGATACTAAGCCGCTTGTGTACTGAGCTAAAGACCCCATAGCTGCACGGTGCGCTTCCACCCTGTCCAATGCAGTTTGTACATTGGTGGGCCTGAGCTGGAGGGCTGAAGCAAGGAAGAAGCACTGAGCATTAAAAATGTGTAAGGCAAAAATGAATGATAATGGYGATGAACAGAATTGTGGACCATTTAGTTCAGCTTCCCCAGGTCCCAGAGGATATACATAATTCTCCTAAAGGCACTGCAGAGAAGGTCCCACAAGGCAGCATGTTATTTAACATTACCAAAGGATGACAGTGCCACTGATGATGAAGGTGCAGTCAGTCCCCTGATGCTGTAAGAGAAAAATGTTGATGTCAGCCCCCACGGGCAGGTACTAATGCTTCCTCCCATGGGTGCAGTCCGAGATGGGGAGAAACACGACGTGCCCTTTATGGCAGGCGGGGAGAGCTGTGGCTTTGTGGCAGGTGGGCTTGTGCCAGCCCCAGTACCCCCATATCCTGATGGCAGCTTGCTGACACGGCTTGAAACTCCGCTTCTCTCACCTGTGCCGAGGCAGGGGAGCGCGTTTAACACAGACAGACAAAAGCACAAACTCCTTTCCTTATGCAGTGCTGCTTTCTGGCATAGCCAAGGCCTTTGTGGATGATACCAATGCAACTGCAATAAACTGCTGTCCCCGAATTTGTTATACCCCAGCAGAGAAATGGCCTTACCCTGGCTTTGAACCCAGCAAGGCTGCTGCTATCAGCTTAAAGCAGAGAAACAATCTCCGAGTCTCACATGGTGGTGCTGTTGCTGGAAAACCTTTCCGCTTGTAATTATGATTAGTGTTTAAGAAAACAAAGCTTCTGGTAGGGGTTAGGTGACTCCCTCTCTGGCCAGCTGTCCCACCGGCGGTGGGAGCAGAGGCGTTAGGTACTGCCGGTGCAGGAGGGGGCACAGCTAATGACTCCTCGCCAGAAGGCAGCAGACTGGAGGGGAAGAACTGGCCTGGAAACGAAGCAGGTTGCTGAGACATGTGTGATTAGCTGGCTTCTCTGTGCGTGGACCTCACTGTTTTTAAAGGATTAAAAATAAACCTTCTGCACTGGTCACCATTGCGAGCTGCGGGGCCCCAGTGCCCGAGGCGGTACCCGCACGCCTGGAGGGCAGCAGCCCTCGTTGGATGTGCGCTTTCAAGTCCCGTTGTGTTTGGACTGTGATAATGCTAGTCTGGCTTGAGGAGTGGGGTGGGAGGAGGGTGTAGCTGCTCTGGGGGTCGGGTTGAGGAGTACAGGCACGAGGGACGGTGGAGGAGTTAACTGTTTGCAAAATGTTTGCCAAGTTGCATCTGGAGAAATAAGGGATGAACAGAGGGCTGTCCCATGCTGCGGTGTCAGGAGCAGGTGTGGGCTGCAGCTAGGTTGGCATTAAATGTGGRTAGATGCTTTCCATGTGTATGTTGGGGTCCTAGTCCCTAGGAACCCAAGCTAGAGGCTTTCCCAGGGGAGCCCCATGGCTCCCCTGAAGTCCACACAGTAGCTGCCCATCTCCTGGAGACCTGCCCTGGGATGTGGCCCAGCAGAACACCCAGCCCTTGGAGCTGGGAAGTACTACTGGGTGCCCGAGCTTCAGTTCCGTCCCCTGCTTGGTTCGTGCCTCACTGGGCTCATTTGAGCACTTGTATGTAGGGTTTGGCCTATATTGATTTTATCTTATTTTTTTTAAAAGGCTTTCACRTTTCATTCAGGACTTTCCTAGAATCTGAGAGTCTAAAGAAATAGAGAACTGTGGAGGAGGAGGAGGAGGAGAGGTATCCACATCTTTGTTGATGCATGACTTAGTAAATTTGTCTGGCAGAAATATTGTAAATGTTTAATTTCCCCCAATATTAAAAAGGCCCAGTTAAGTTCATTAAGGTGAAGTAGATTCATAGTTATTTGTCATTTGCTGCTGAAGAGTAGTGAGAAGTGGAGAAAAATACAATATTCATTTGTTATCTATTTGCCCTTTTCATTTTGCTTCTGTTATTCTTCTAGGAGAGTGATGTTTTATTTATGCTTTCCAAGTTACATGCATAAATCTTTATTTTTTAAAAAAGTCACCAGTATAGATGCCAGGCCCTTTCAGCAATGCCTTGTCTAGACTTGCCCTTTGATTCTTTGCAGTTCTCCCCAGGTACCGCTGTGTTACAGTGCTAGGAAGAGTGGCTAACAGTGCCCCATCTCCTAGCCGTACCTTCCCTGTCCTGGGTGGTCTTGTAAAGGCAACTCATCCGTGGAAGCTACTTCCAGGATAAAAGGAGCCTTTTTTTCCAGGAAAAGGTAACTGAAGCTGTTCAAAGAGGGGTTGCACGCTGCTGGTGACTGCTGCAGTCTCTTATCTAACCCCTTCTTCTCTGAAACGATCAGGTGAAAAGTGGTTTTCTTGAATGCTTTTGATGTTGGACGCTAGGGCAGAGCATTCAGGCTCCCTGCACGCATGCTGAGGTTGGTGTCTGAGGAGAACGTGGTTGCTGGGTGGTCACCGTGTGCTGGCAGGGTTTTTGGACGCTGTTCCCGCTGGCTCTGCGAACGTGAGTTTTCCTGGGGATGCGCTGGGCGGCTCCTCTGCCTGCAGAGGCAGGAGGCTCGTTAGCACCATTGAGGTGCAAGCGAAAACTGCGGGAGGAAAGCGAGCGCTTCCGAGCCCTGGGAGAAAGCGAGTGGGACTCGGGTTGAGCTGCAAGCGAGTACTTGAGTAGTACTTGGGGGATGTAGGAGTCCTGCATCCCTGCTTCCTTGTGCTTTGATTTTAAACAGTGAGGGGCCCATTTGGCATACTGACTGAAGATTGTATACCAAAGAGGGAGAGACTGATGGCTTCCTCCACCATAGAGATTCGTTTCTACATGAATTGCATGTGATCAGGGTTGAATGCATTTGGCTTAAAATGGACTGAGCCGCATGCTCCAGGGAGCCTTCATAGAAGAAAGAGGGACTTGGTGCAAAGTGGGGTGACCTGCCCTGCTGTTGATGGCTCTGCAGGAGAAAGGTGTCGGTGCCATGTGGCAGGCAGCCCGGTGCCCGCGAGGCTGCGCCGCTCGCCCGCGCCCCGGGGCTGGCAGCGCCCCTTGCCTCGCCTGGGAGATCACTGTGGGAGGGGTGGGTGTCTCTCCAGGCTGCAGTTTTGCCACATAAAACATAATGAGCTCCTGGTCTACAGCTAAGGAATCCAGCACTATAATAATATGAATAATAAATAATAAGCAGATTTATATCTTAGATCAGTGCTAAAGGGCATGGAGTGAGGAGAGGAGTGGATTCAGCGAGACAGACCATCTCTTTATGTGTTTTGCATCTCTGTGGCAGAGTTATTTTTACTGATCTGTTCCTGTTCATTAATGTCTGAGAGGCAGACTACATTGTACATCCCAAGAGGCCTTAAGCTTTGTTTTGATTCATTATATATCCACATACAAATTATATAGGTATAGATCTCTGTGTGCAGAGCATCTGGATGGGAAAGTCAGCTGGTAGTTATGGAAAAGAGCCATGTTGCTCAAGTGGCAAATCAGCATAGAGCTCTATTTTTTCATTTGTTTGTTTAATGAAAGTTATTTGCTCACCAGCATGGGTAAAGCTGTGGTGTGCCTGGGCACAGCAGCCAGCTGCTGCCCCGTGCTGTACTGCTTTGTAGGTCTGGAAGGTGACCGGGTTCGAAGTAGGTGCTAATTCAGCAGGAAGAGGAAAATGTGCTTTAAGGAGAGGAGCCAGGGAGAGAGGGGCTGGTCACTGAAAAAGGCATATATATGTCTTTTACAGGCACAGTCCTGTGCAATCGCAGGGGGAGCGACAGAGAGCAGACACGGACAGGTACATGTACAGAGTTTTGCTTCAGAGGTCTGATTTTTGACTTTTGTTCCTGAAGGTGGAAGATTCTCCCTGAGCCAGGGATCAGGATCTGAGAGCCATATAACCCGTTTTATATCTAAATACTGTTACTGCCCCTGGGCAGTACTTTGTGTATTTAGCCACTGAGCCATTTTTAATACAGAACCTTTTGTTTCATAGAGTGAAAGCTAGTCATAGCAAGAGCTACTCTGTCATTTCTTTCATTATTTTTTCACATACATATATGAATAAAAAAGTCAATTACATGAATGAAAGATGCTTGGTTCCCTGCCTAAACAGCTGCCAAAATCAATTCCAACTCTGAGCCAAACTCGGCAAAGCTGGAATTTCTGCATAAAGCTCCAGTGCGGCATGAGATAGGCTTGTGCATTAGTCTGCATTACAGATTACTGCTGCCCAGCCTCTCGCCCTTGGCTATCCGTGTGGGCAGTTGAGGAAGGATGGATTTCACACACTCTGTGGTAAGCTTGACTTCACTGCAGAATAAGCCTGAATTAAATATCCTTAGCAGACCCTTGCTGGAGTGAGTGCCATCACACTGCAAAGCAGTGCTCACTTGATAGAGAGCAGCTGTCTTGGCAGCTCAGAGCACCTGAAAACTTAGTGCCAGCATCAGCAATACATCAGCTTCAAATTTGTTCCTCCCCATGGACCAATTAACTTGCATTTAAAGAACCACCTGAATTGAGCAGGAGATTTTTTGGATGTGGACAGGAGCTGGGTTGAGTTACAAAATTTGAATAAGCACGCAGGGGAAGGAAGCCCTCCATCCAGGCAGCAGCTGCTGGTGTGGGAGGGCAGGGAGCAGTTCTAAGGCTGACTACTGAGGATGGGGCACCTGTGGATACATGGCTGAAGAGGCATGGTTGCTTGCTTTTAGGGAGATGCATATCTGTAGTGACTATGATGTGATTTGAAGGTCATTTTAAGGGAGTGAGGTGGAGCATATCCTTGCAGATTAAGGTAGTGGCCCAAGTTTCTAAAGGTGAGCTGAGATAAAGCCAAAGTCGTGACCTGTGAGCTATTATAACCTTTCTGAGAAGGCAAGCTGGAGGATGGCAGATGGGAGGAGGAAGACAGCAAGGCAACTCCAGCTTGTAACAGTCTGTTGGAGCAGAGCTGAGATCCTCACACTGTGAGTGTAAGGTAGGGTTTCTTTCTGTTTGAAGCAATATGCCTTGTACTCAGAGGTTTAATCCTCGTTCTCCTGCTGTGTAACTCTTGGCAAGTTCACTTTTCCTTGCTCTGGAGATGGGTGGACTGCAAGCTCAGGAGCCAGCTCTCCTGGATGCAACGTGTGCAGCGCTCAGTGGGGTGTTAAAGCCCTCTTGCTAGCATTAGGCACCGCAGGGCTGTTGGGCAACCTTCCCAGAAAAGGTGCTTTTGACCTGAAAGGGCACTTATCTCAAGTGCCCCTCTGCAGCTAACTGCTTGTGGCTCAGTTTAAGATAAACACACTCCTGTAAAGCTAAAAGCCCAGATTGTCCTGGCTTGGATTCAGAAGCTCTAGCTCTTGATATCCAGGTGTTTTGAACCTACAGCATTTGGAAAAGTCCCAACCCCAGAAGTAGAGAACAACCTGCTGACAAAGCAGGCGAGACAGATCCTGGCTCCCTGCATGCTGGGCCCTATGCAGGGCTCCAGCCTCTGCGAGGGGTAGGTCCTGCCCTTCCCTGCAAAGCCTTGCTCCCGGCTTTGTGTGCCTCTTGCTCCTCTTCTCCCTCACGAAGACCTCACTGTGATGAGATTGAAGCTACTGGCTGAGACTGCTGAAAAAATGCTGAGGAAAAAGGGAAGGATGGAAAAACTTGAAAGAATGAGTTTTGCTTTTCTGCAGGATATCTGCTATGAAAAGCACAGGGCTGTAGGCTGCGCTGATGGGCAGGAGAAGCAGTGTGCATGTGGGAGAGAAGAGGCAACACCCGGGGCACAATCCATACCTGAAATAGCTGTGAGCAGGCAGGACAAATGGGTGCCCTCAGCCTGCATTTTGTTTGTTGCTGGGAAAGCCATCCAAGAGGATGACATCATGTTAGGGTAGCATCGTTCCCCAGTTATCTCTGGAGGGGAGATGAATGCAGGATGCCTGAGAAGGAGAAGGTGAAGATCCCGGCTGGAGGAGAGCTCCCGAAATGGGGGAGACCCGGGAGATGCATGGAGACGGGTGCTCATAACCGTGGCCGGTTATGCCCAAGGTGGTAACCTGGAGCAGTAGTGGGGCAGGGACCACAGGGCCCTCGGGGCTGGCAGAGACCTCCCTGCGGGGAGGGATGTGCAGACCTGAAGCTCGTAGGGCTGGGGGGAATGAGTGAGGGAGCATGTGAGTAAGCAAGCAGGGTAAAGGCTGCAAGACTTTAGCTCTGTGGCCCATAAAGAAAAGTGAAATGCTAAGCTCAGCGGGCAGAGAAGCAAAGAAAGCAGATGCTCATGTGTCAGCACAGAGGTGGACTTGAGCATGGAGTTAGAGGGGAGCAACAGGGGGATCTGCAGTGGAGGAGCAACTTAGCCCGGCATTTGCCAGCTCTGACTCGACCCCTGCCAAATGAGGACTGTGAATGTAAGAAGGCTGCAGGGAGGGATGGCTCATTTTCCCAAAGACACTGCTAATGAATTCCTCTTGCACCTCCAGACACTGTAGGGGTTTGGAGAGACTAAATGGAACTTTATGTGAAAATGATGGCTGAATGTCAATTCTGCTGTCGAAGCCAATTTGGGAGCCGGAAAGTGCTAAAAGAATTAAGGTTGTTAAATGGAAATAAGTCTACTTGGTTGAGATGAAATAGGGTTTAAATGAGTGAAATTATCTGTGGATTACCCTTGTTAGAGCACTGCCTTATTTAATAAACTGAGTTTTAATCTGCTGCAGGGATTCCTGAAGGAAAAGCTTTAGCCTACGGGGGTACATGCATGTGATGAAGGGGAGGGACTGGCTGTGCCGTCATCCTCCAGAATGGAGCCACAAGAGTAAAGGGGAGGTTAATAGTTTGCCCATGAGTGCTTTGTATTTCCATGAGGATCTTGTTTGCTGCTTGGTAAGTGGTTTGATCTTTGTTCAAGCTTCTTGGGTGGTTCTTCTCTTTTGCTGGCAGAATAGGAGGCCACTTCTGGTTAGGTGATACCTGTTTTGGATACCACGTGTCCCTGGGGAGCATTTCTAGCGCAGGGCCATGCAGCACTTCATGCTTCCTGGGGTAAACGTAGTCAGCACTCTCCTTGAGCACTGGAAAGGAGTGCTGCAGGGGAACAAACTTTTGCTGTATTTAGGAGGGAAAGAGCAAGCGCTGGACATCTTGAGGGCTGCAATTTCATTGTGAAGAGCGAGTCTAGTAATTATTAATGGGCACTGATTACCTCCTTCTGCAAGAGCAGATCTCTTGCAGAAGAGCAACCACGTTCTCTTAGCTAACTTTAGCTGGCCACCTGACTTAATGCAGATGTCACCTGTCATCTCGCATGTGTTTCTGACCCATCTCTCTTTAGTGATAGTCATGAAAGCATAACTGCTCCAGATGCTTCTAAAATTGTCTGTGGAGGGAAGGACCTGGTCTTAGCGCTGAGCAGTCATCTTTCAGCGCTGTAGAACTCTGCTCTTGGCTGCTGGAGCCGGTACCTGAACCTGCGAGCCGGTCCCTGAACCTGGGAGCTTACAGCATGCAGGAGGGGCACATGGCTTAGAGGGGTGGTTCTGAATGGGAGGTACAAAAGGCTAATGCACAAGGAGGGGTGAGGCTTGATTTTCCTATTAGTTGTGTAACTCTGAGGTTTTAGAATATCTTATGTTCTGTACTTGGGAAATTCAGGAATTTTCAAGCTGTTTTCAGACAGTTTTGAGAAAGAAATCAACTCCAAAGTCATTGGTGGGTTAGGAGTCTCAAAAAGGATGTGGGAGATCCAGGATCAAACTCCAGCCCCTCTAGGAGTCCATGGGTAACCTGTCCAGGTTATGCTCCTATCCGTTCAAAAGAGACTGTCTTCTGTAAATATTAGAGCTTTGGTAGCCCTTGTTGTTGTGGTTGTCAGGAGAGCTAATAAAACTGCCTAGCAGGCAGAGCTGAGCCATTGCCTGCTAGAGCCTTTCCGTCTTCTATTTTTGCCTCTTTTCCTGGGACTGTCCTGACAACCTGTTCTCTATACATGCTGGAAGTTCTTGTATCTTGTGCTGCTAAAATTGTGTTCAGGGAGGAAGTTAGAGCTGGGGTAGCAGGAAGAAGGCAGGGAATGGGCTCTGTTTGCCCATATATTTTTCTCTTGCCGGGGGGATTGCTGTTCACTACCCTGTGTTGTAGCACAGTGCAGACTCACTGCAGCTGGTCTGTATATGCCGTGTCCTCTGGAATTATTCCTGGTTTCATATCGTAGAGGTGCAGGCCAGGATGAATGCCTGAGATCTAGCCTGGGGCTCATCCCACATGAGCTTAAGGCTTCTGTGATCTTCTTGCCAAGCTGAAGGATAATGAAGTCTGAAAAGTCGTAATGTGGTGTCAGCTTGGGTTTGTCTGAGGATCTCCACATTCATTACATACAGATTCCACCCCCTTCCCAACCCTGATTTGTGGTTCTTCTGCTTGGCAAGAAGAATCCACTAACCTGTATCCAGTAGGTTCAGCTGCCCCATCTCCCTGCTAGAGGGTTTTGTAGTCGCCAGCATCTTACAGAATTTGTGCTTACGGATGCACGTGCGTGCACGCCATGGTGTTCAACAGCACATTTGATAGCCTCCACCTTGTACCAGATCTGATTCACAGGCATCTAATTTTACCGTGGCAGGATGCCCCTAATCATACTCCTTCATTCACCCTGCAGAGTGGTTTTCTGGTCATGTTCAGCAGCCCCACGCCTCTTCCCATTTGACCAGCAGCAGAAGTCCGTTCTGTCATTTGGCTTCGGTACTTCAGAACATTTTGTTCCACATCCCTTGCACAGAAGATAGCTTGGCAGTTGCAGACCTTTAGCATTTATTATCTGTTGTGTTTCTATCCGTTTCGGTGGTATGTGGAATTTTTTGGCATGCTTGTTTCATTGGGGGGCCTGGTACAGTGGGAAGAAGTACTTTATTGTTCCAGGCATGCTCAGAAGTAACATGATCTTAGCGATCACACAAGACAAAGCAAAAGAACGGCTGAGTTGGCAATGAAATATCTTGCGCAAAATCTTAGGTATCCCATGCAATAGCCACCYCGGATGCCTCACCAGCCCCAGTTGTGCTGCTTCACTGCAGAAACTGGTGTTGGGCTTTTGGGGCCAGGTGGGGCTGCAGCGGCTTTGCCCAGGCAGCAAGCAGTACCCCRAGCACTGCAGCTCTCAGCAGAGCTTGCCTCGAAGTCCCCAACATGACCAGTCTTTAAGAGGTAATGCTATGGGATAGCTGCCTACAGGGTCTGGCAGAAAGAAAGCATTGTGGTTGTCCAGCTTGGCATGGCTGAGGAGCCTTACCAGGGTAGGACAGGGGTCTGAGCACTTGGGTTTTGGAGCAGAAAGCTTGTTTTCATTGTAATGGCTGTGGTTGAAAAGCCTGTTCTTCTCTCATGCGTTTAAATCCCATGGAGCATCTCATTAGGAACAAATGATGCCTCAGGCAAGTGGAGCTATAGAAAAGTAATCTTTATTAAGCACCCTCAGTGGTCAGAGTTACTTGATGAGCTCCAGAGTTTTATTTGCAGGCAGCTTGGGTTGTCATTTAGCAGGAAAGCACTTTGAACTCCCTCCCTTCCCTGTCTCTAGGTTACTGTTTTCTATTTCTGTGTGTTTTCAGTCCCTACAGCCCTGCAAATACTGCTGGTAAAATTGTTGACACTGGGAACAAAATGAATGGAAGAGACTGGGTGTGCATAGGTCAGGAACATGCAGCCATGCTTAGAGAAGGGGATATAAGGTGCCTCCCACGCATCATGAGTTGCCCTGAGCAGGACACAGGCACCGCTGTTTCCATAGGAAGTGGTGTGCAGAACCCACAGATTGATGTGGGAACATCTATGGGAAGTTCTGTCTCTGAATGCTTCATTGCTGCGTATCTGGGGCAGGAAAGGCCACCGGGAGAGCAGGACCTCCTCTTGGAGCCATCCTCTCTGCCTCTCCATGCTGGCACATACAGTAAGCTGCACAGCTGGTTGTCTTTCATCTCTGGACTTTGCAAGTTCTCCACAGGTGATAGAAAATGAGCTATAAACTGTAAGCACAAAGGCCAGAGAAAAACAACAAAAATTTACAACAGCTTCCTGCCAGATGTTTTACTTTTTGCCAGATAGCTAGAGGGAGAAGGAATAAACAGCTCAGAAAAATAAAGCAAGACATGGGGTGTGAGCGTGAAGGTGTTGCACACCTCAGCTCTGTAGCTAACCCTGATAGTTGTTTGAGGCTCTGCTGCTGCACAGTGCTGTATGGGATATTATAGATTGATGTGGAGGCAACCCCAGCCTTGCCCTCTGCTTGAGCGGTATCAGGGCATCTCAAGGTAAGTCCAGGAAGAAAAAGGGAGAGAGAAAAATCAGTCTGTGGCGACTGTACTTGGCTTTATGAAAAGGAAATGAAGTGAAGGCAGGAGACTCAAAAGTTTGCCTGCATCTGTCTTGTCACGCATGTGAAGCTGACACAACGATGGAGTTGTTACAGGCTCCTGTGTAGATACAGGCTCTTCCCCCCCACCCCGCCCCAACATGTCTCATTTACTTAATAGTCTGTAATTGCTCTGGAGGAGCAGTCACTGTTTATCAAGTAAGAGCCCCTTGGTCACGTCAGCCAGTTTTAGCATTCGTGGACCGTAGGAGCTTTTTGGCATCAGAGTAAATGCCTCTGCAAAGTGCAGCAGGAAGGAGGGCTCAGTAAGCCCCTCGCACAGAGGTCTCTTGGCAGATGCTTTCAGTCCCCCAAGCTCTGCACTATGACGGGGACCTTTTAGGAGGAAGACATTTTCCATGGTGATGGGGGCAGCCATGCATTGCTAGAGATGGCTTTGAGCTGGTCCCTCTGCTGCCTTCGCTTCTCCTCCTCCTCATTGCCTGGCTCCTGCCCTTTTGGATGGCAAACTGCAAGGGGTCGGTGGCTGTTTGTTGTCAATTTTCTTGCAAGGAAACGGGAAGAATTTTCAGGCATTGGCTAGCAGCACAGAGAGTCTTTGAGCAGAAGTTCATGCCACTAAGCATGCTTTTGAAAGATGTGTCCTGACGCTTAGGGAATCAATTAACCTCGAAAAGATTTGGTGGCTTGGTTTAGAAGAGCAGCGGCTTTGAGAGTTTCCTCTCCTGCTACTGAAACGAGCCGCCTCTAGCATGAAGCATGGATGATTTCTAATGAAAGGTTGAAGTGAGAACAAAAATAAAATAAAATAAAATAAAAAAACCACAGCAAAACTCCAGAAGAAATGTAAGAAAGAGCATCTGTGTGACTACCACCCGAAGCCCTTCTGAAAAACAGTCATTTGCTGAATATAGCTGTACACTTTTGTTTTAAATGTCCTGGCTCTATTCTTTGCTCTCCCCCCCCCCCCCATCTGGAAACACTCCAGCATTATTCATGCTTGAAAAGGCAGAACTGGCTCTCTGTGCTGAGCTGCCCGAGCTACAGCCAGCACCTGGGGGGAACTGTGCAACAGGTTACTGTCTGCTTGCTTTTTTGCAGCCTTCTTAAGGGAGAGCAGAGCAATCTGTGTACAGGAGTCGTGCTGTGGGGATGTGCATCCTCACCTGCTCTGCTTGCACAGGTCAGCRCAACCTTTCAGGACTAAAGCTCGCTGCTCTTCTGGGAGCTGCCAGAGTGCAGGCTCCGCTGTGAAACGTGATAGTTCATGGTAGTTCACTCCTGATACTTGGAATATCATTGCTTCTCTGCTGGTTTTATAGATCTCTCTACTGGAGCTGAATTAAGCAGGTTCTCCAGTGCCATGGGGAAAAGTGTCACTAGTGTCCTGACCAGAAGTTTCTGACCACCAGGAACATCCTTCCCAGTTTTGCAGTGGGCTTGAATTTTGCTTTCAGTGGCAGAAATGGAAAACACAGTGAAATCAAATGCAGGCATTACTTTTTCTTGCACCTTTCCTCTCTTTCCCTTCTGATTCTGGCAACAGACTTCAGCCAAGTGTACACCTGGGTTTTGAGACATCTGGGTTGTCTGTAAGATGTAGCCATTTCCAGGAGAAATACCAAACTCTGTCTTTCCCTTCTCAGAAAATCTCTCCCCAGGTAGTAAATCTGAATGTATTCAGTTAAAAGCTGAGAATCTGGAAATGTAAAAATATTAGCATTGCTTTTATGTATTTTTCTGGCCAGGATATGAATGCCTGAGTGGTGAGACCAAGTAGATTTCTTGTTGCACGGAAGAGTGTGTCTCTCGGAGAGCAGCAGGGTCTGATAGCTGCGGTTGTGGTACAGGGTTCTGCTCCTGGCTGGCTTTTTTTCTTTTTGTAAGCCTGGGCATGACACACACGTGCTTTAGATTTCAGTCTCAGCTAGCTAATCTGCTTTCTGACCTATAGTAGAAAATAGCCAGTAATTATTTGTTTAGTTTGTGCAATTCAACTGCGCAAGTGCTTCCTTAGAAGAGCCAGGCTAGGTGATTAGTAGAGGAGGTTTATTTTATTTTGTTTTCCCTGTCACATTGTCTTTTAATTTGGTAGGACTGGATTTCTTGTTTTTGCCATTTGTAGGAGGCCTGAACCCTGTTACTGCATTAAATCTGTAACAGGAGGAATCAACAGCAAAATCCCGTGGTCTGAAGCAGTGAGGTGTTGCGAGGGAACAAAAAGTCAACGCGTATGTGCTGTACCGCCAGCGTAGGGAGACAGGAGCCAGCCAGCCCCAGCTGAGGCAGGTGAGCAAACCAGCCTTCACTCAGCAAAGCAGTAATGCACTGATGGATTGGGATGGGACCGTGAAGCACAGTGTTTGCTGAATCGGGTTCCTCTTTCCCCACGTTGCTCCTCAAAGTCAATCTGACCCTGATTTGCACTGTATTTCCATGAAAGCTGGAGGGTGCTGAGCATCTTGCAGATGACAAAAACTCTCTTTTAGGCTGGGATTATTCAACTAATCTTGTGATTATGGTGATAATCCCCTTTGCAATGGTGCCCCTCTCCGAGGAGCTCTTCCCTCGGGGACTTCCAAGTCCCAAATCACATTTTCTCCTAATGCCTAAGTGCTCTGTATTAAATTAAGGCGCTCTCAAGGATCAGAGGCGTGCAAGTCCTCCAGTATTTATAGCTTTGGAGCCTCTGGTGTGTTGTCTGTTGCCTTTATTGACCCTCTCAGGGCTTGGGGTGGGGATGGAGGCTGAGGCGCTCCTCCTACTGGGGAGGAGATGGCTTTTCAAGCTTGAGCCCATGTCCTTGCAGCCCAGAGAGTGAGCTGGAGCTGACCCACCAGCTGTGGGCACCGTCACAGCCTGGTCAGTGATGCGTGGGGCCTGCCAGCTTGCTGGCTTTGGAGGTCGGATGTTTTCAGATTGGATTTTGCTGCAGCCAAAGAGGGCAGGCACCTGATGTGCTGCTGCCTCCGAGGGCAGGCAGGGAGGCAGTGAAAGTGGCACTGCTCTCCAAGCTGTAATCCCTTCCCAATCCTGCTGCCAGGTACTTGGCGACAAATAAATATTTTGCTCACAACTCATTGGAGGTGGCATCTAACCAGATGTGCTCTCACTTGGTACGGCAGGAGATTTATTTTGTTGTCCATTTATAGCTTATTATTTTCTTCTGTCTCCCCCCCCCCAACTTAATAGCAGTTTGCTATCCACCAGGGTATACATTTTCTTCTGATTAAGTGCCATTTAGCCGTTGGCTGCTTGCTCATTTTACTTTTATAGACACATTTACAGCAGCACAGACAGAGGCACAAGCGCCTAGGAGCAAGGGTAAGGAGAATGGAGAGTCGCAACAGCTTGATTAGATTGGATTTTAATAAAGTTTCCAGCTAAGCCGCATCACAACTATTCCCCACAGCAGAGTTGCTGGGGGTGCTGGGGTTGCACAACTTCTCACCTGGTGGGACCTGCGCTGGAGCCCGCTGGAGGCTTCTCATGAAATCCTTGACCTCAGGGATGTTTGAGTTCTGCGTAGCTTGGAGCTAGTCTCTCTAGGGTGAAGAATGATTTCCCAGCTTTCGGCAGCTGCTAATTAGTTGCAGATGATGAGATAATTTATAAAAATTAGGAGCGATTTTCTTCATTGTGCTAATATTGCTTGGCAATAAAACCGCTCTTTTAAAAGGGTGACTTTTCTCTAATGTAGGGATCAAGGCTAAAAATATATATGTGTGTATATCAGTAGAGCGAGAGAGCGCGCTTCTTAACCACACGCGAAGAGGTATTTCAGAAGTTCATTTGAACCATAAGAATGAATTCAAATTGAAATGCAAATTTCAGTGGCGCTTAGAGCACTGTTTGGAAAAAATGTTTCATCGTGTCACCTTGGTGGCAGGGCAATAGAAAAATCCTCTCCGGTATGCTGTGGAAGGAGGCTTTAACGTGAAGCAGACAGCTTGCATTACGTGGGGGCTTTGGCAGTGAATCAGCAAAAGGAAGGTCGCTTTTCTCCCCCTTCCCCAGGAGTGACAGTGACTCATTGCCAGTTCATAACGTCATGTAGGAGTAGCGACTCGCAGGGAGCAGTGGGGAGAGTTACAAGAGGAGTGTTTTGTCTCTTGTGAAGAGTGCCTGGGGAAACAGGGTGCACGAGCAAGGGGAAGGTGTGGAAGCAGAGCGGCAGGGAAAGGCTCAGCACCTGGCGCTGCTTATCCGGGGGCTTCCCATGGCTGTGGAGTTGAGATGCAATGGTGGGACCCCATGCCACGTTGGTGTTTGAAGGGGAGCCCTGTGTTGYGGCATTGCTGCTGGACCTTGACGCTTCTCATGAGCCTCAGGCATTGTTTGCCCCTTTAGCTCATCTAAGAGTAAGCTGAGCCCTTAAGCGTGTGCGTGCATTTCTGGCTGGTCTAGTGGGAACTGAGAAACAGGGGTGTTGCTGTTGTAGGTGTTTGGAAAAAGACATTCRTTAGGCTGAAGAATGAATTTTCTGCAAACTCGGAAGGCCTCCAGTACTCCATCAGGTTTCCAATGATTTTGTCACGGTGTTAATCCCTCAGGTGAGCGGCAGCATTTTGATATCAGCAAACAGATTACGTTTCTGCATAGATAACCCAATATAGAGTCAAGTATGAGAGCAGAAAACAATTCATCAGCTTCTAATGGGGCCTGCAGATGTCAGGCAGGGCTGGATTCAGCCGTGGTGGGGAAGGGAGCCTGTGCCTGGAGTAGCCCTCTGCAAGCCCGTGGTGTGCAGGGGAGTGTGTGTCGGCACGGGACAGCTGTACGAGGGCACACAGGTAACCTGGTTTGGCTTGTGATGATACCCAGGATTTCCAGCTGAGATGGATCACCCTCAGTGCCCCTTGCTGTACAGTGTTATTTATAGCGAGAGGCAACGTCTGTATCRGAGAGTTTACAGGAAGGCAAATCAYGAGCAGAATGGAGAAGGTGGAGAGGATCAGTTGCTCTGTGTCTCTCCTGGTAGGAGAACCAGAGGACGCTGAATGAGGCCAATAGGAGCCAAGTTCAGAACAAACAGCAGTATGTCAGTTTTGTGCAACAGGTGATTGATATGTTGAGCTCAAAGGATGTTGTGAGTACAGAAAGTTTTCATAGATTTAAGGGGAAACTGGCAAGCACAGAGAAGAGAAAAGCACTTAAGAGTTATTAAATATATAAACAACATCAGTTTCAGAAGTTTCCTAACCTGAGAGTAGCTGAAGGCTGGGAGGCTATTAGTAGGAATTATTGGATGGACTTTTGGTTTGACAGTAACATTTGTTCGTACGATCTAGATATGAAGCAAAGGCACAGAGAAAATGAAAGGAATTGCCTGTAGCAAGCTCTCAAATTAGCACCTACATCTCCCAAGTCCCGGTCTAGTGTACTGCCCATCAAGACTGAAAGGTGTTGAAATCCGGCTGGGCTGTTAGCAACACGCAGTGGAAACTTGTGGTGGCTCTGAACTGTGTCTGTGAATGCAGGTGCAAAGGGCCAGCAGCAGGTACCAGGGGAGGGGGGTAGGTTTGGGTGCGGTAAGTGGAGGGGGGGAGCAGTTTGCTGTGTGCAGATAATGTTGATGGTATCTGTGTGCTGAGCCATTGCTGCTCCAAGCCTCTGATGTAATTACATGGGAGCCTGCAGTATGCATGCACACGTAGGACAGAAAACAGCACTGTGTGAGCATGAAATTGCCTTCCAAGCCAGGGGGGATGCCAGAGGGGAAGTGTGTGTGAATGGAGTAGAGCCCTGAGAGTGCATCAGCGTGACAAAGACCAGGATATGCAGCCGTGTGTGCAGGGTAGCCGTGAGCCGTGCTGGGTGTCCATGTGTGAAATAAACTGCAACGGAGCAGGCAGGCACAGGAGACCYGCCGAGGAGCGGGACTGGTGGCAGCTGCTTGCTCATAGGAGCCAGACACCGAGGTGTGCCGACAAAACCAGAAGCGCCTATTTGCTCTAGTGGTAGGAGGAATTGCCAGGGGACCGTGCTGCTGGGGTATGTCTCGGTGCAAGCAGGGCCCAAYGCCCCTTGGGATCTCATGGTTGAGATGAAACGAAGAGGCCATGTACCACCAAGGCTCAGCCAGCACACGCTGCACCTCCGTCATTGGCCACGGAGCCACAGCAACTTCTCTGGACCACGTGGGCTGTTGCAAAGTGATCTGCAAAGCCTTTTGGAGGAGGTATGTGCACAAGCCTAGCACTGGAAACTGCTGCTTGAAATTATTCCCTGGTTTTGTGGAAGCAGAATTAGTTTAAACCTGAGTTTGTTTTTTCTTACATGAAACAAAACACCCTTCTCCCATTTCTGTAGCTGCATGTTCTTTTCTTCTTTTTAATGCCATCCTTAAAAATATGCTTCATCTCTAAGTGATTCTCTCTTGCACTTTATGGTGGAGTTATCTTGCTCTCCCAATCTCTCCTAGCCTCTCCATGTATCAGTTTTAGTTGCCACTTTTCTAGGAAAAGCATGTTATGCTCCTTCAACCTCTACGTAGATGTTGATACATAATTTTTTCCAGCATTTTATTAGCCTCCCTTGGATCCCTTCTAATTTAAACATCTTTGGTTTTATAGTTTTGGGTGCCTTGCTTTATCTTTCTGTATAAAACTGTGAGCGCAACCTCACTGAGACTCCATTAGGAGGACTTACATCCTGGCCTAATCTTATCCGTGATACGCCTTTGAATCTTTCCTTATTGCAAGTCCTTTTCTAATTCGGTCTCTCATACATCTTTTCTTCAGTCTTGTTTTTCAAACCAGAAGTCTTCTGATGGCGTTGTYTAAAGCTGCCTGGCCTCAGGCTGTGATCTTGTCCAACATGATGTGCTGTGTGAGGTCAGCTGGGGTGGGACATGGACAGGAGACCACCACAGCAGAGCTACAGTACTGGGACACTTTTCTGGCCCCAGTCTGTTCTCACAGCGTGGTCTGTGAAAACGTTGCTTGAACCAATGCATGGTGTACTGAGGAGCTGCTGTTACTTGTTTGTGGATGCTTCACATGCATCCTGATGCCAAAGGCCCAGAAGATATGACTTTGTGATAGGCACACGTAGGAACTTTCCTAGCGAGTGCTGGGAGGCATGTGCTTTTCTTTTCTCTGGAGTTTTTTTGGTGTCTTAATACTTGTGTCCACCCAGATGTTGGATGCCTGATAGCTGCTGGAGACAGTATGAACTCTTGTCTCTYGTAGTCCAAAGGAATGATTTGAGTAATAGTTACTAACCCAAACATYGATGGCAAAGCCTTGGAATATTAGCCAGGATGCCCTGGGCTTGCCATCAAAAGGACGTTGTTTTAATTTTCCAGTTGCAAAGACTTCATACTTAGGCTCCTGCCCTAAGTACGTAGCTCTGCTATGTGTTAGTAACCAGCTTCTGCAATAGATGGAGTCATCTCCTTTATATATAACGAGCTCAGGAGGATCATATCACCTGTCTGCTGGCTAATGTGGATCCTTCTTAGGATAAATTAATCTCGCTGCATGTACCAATCCTTTTGCTACCGTGATGCTTTGTATAAGGTAAAAGACTGCTCCRCTGTAACTCATCACAACACAGTGACAAGGGTCCATTTTTGCAGCATAGTTTGAGTGCTGGAGCCTTCATTGCTTTGCAGAGAAAGTGTGGACCAAATTCAGGCCAAAGGGGTTGGAAGTTATTTTCTTTATCACTGTACATTGTGAATCTTGGCAGCACTGCTCACAAACCTGCTAGTTGAGCATTATGTTGCGTGGTCACTGAAGTCAGAGAAGGGAGCTTTCCTCCCCCAGTACAGTCTCCTTTGAAAACCTCTTTGCAGTTCCACAGTGGGCTTGTTACCCTAAACAGAGGAGCTGTCGGTGATGCCTACTCTAGAGAAGTTTATAGATAGTAGGGACGTGTGTATTTGAAGCACAAAGAGGCTAGAAGCTGGCACAAGTCCTTTCCTAGCTTTCCAATTTGACAACTGAGCGGGAATGCGGCAGACTTTGTTCATCACTCCTGCAAAAATCCTGGCTAGCATCTGTCTCTGGCCTCGTTGAGATGAGGTGGATCTGAGTGACTACTATGTGTTTAAAGGAACAAAAGGCGGGGCAGGGGGAAGCAGCTGATGCTTGTGTAGGTCCACCTTTCCAAAGAAGGATTTTGCATCAGGCTTCTGCAAGGAGGCAAGTCTCTCTGGTCCAGAGAGGGAGGTCTGCTGCGGGCGGGTTAGGAAACCTTCTGTGGCAAGAGAAGCGTGTGGATCTAAGAGTGTGTGCGACTGGCGTTGTGATGGCAGTGTGAAATGGGTCAAGCTGCTGTCTGTGGGTTTCAGCTGTGGCTGGACAAAGCAGAGGAGGGAAAGGTGAAGCAGAGAGATAATGAGGAGGGAACCAGGCCATCTCTCWTTAGGAAATGTTTTGTTCTTGCCTTTTAAAAAGCAAGCATCATCTCAGTCCCCTTGCCCTTCAGGTCAATAAAATGAACACTTACTAATGGCTGAATCAGAGACTCAACAACTTCATTACATGTGTAAAATCAATCGCCATTATCTAGCTCTCTTTCCATTGATCCATGCTGCAGTATGYCGACATGTTCTGGCAGCTGGCTATGAGCAGACGTTGGTCTGCTTAGTATGTCCACGTGCCGTTTTGCTGAGGCCTATTAGAAGACACACTGAACAGACTGGTCTCTTCCTGATGGGTCAGACCTTCCTTGGGTCTTCCATCTGGGCTCCCTGCAGGTGACTCCCCACATCAGCACGCGGGTGAGCTGCTGGCCAGAAGGAGTACTGGAGCAAAGAGGCCACAAGCGAAGCAGAATGGTCAGCTTGCGATGTGAAAGGCCACGCAGCCTTGTGAGAAGGGCTACTGAGGTGAATTTGTAGCTTCCGGACTGCTGCTGGGAGCCTTGGATGTAAATGACAACGTAGCTAATAAGGTCTAATTGGCTATTAAAGGAGGAAGCGGCCCCAGAGATGCTAAGGGCCAATTAACCCTGGGAGCCGGGAGCATGACACTGTATCGCTGTGCAGTGATGTGTGCATGAGCCTTTCATAAATGGATACAGAAAAGGAGCAGTGGAGGTCCTTGCCAAAACCCTTTTGAAATAGCTCAGGATATTTCAGGCATACAGCAGGTTAAGTGTTCACTTGCTTTTGTAGCGGACTGGAGACTGGGTTAGTGGCTGACAAGCGTGGGCACACCCAGGGCAGATCTTACTGAAACCCTATGGGGATCAAAGGGGCCCTAGTGAGATGAAACATCTCAGGCGGCTTTTTTTTTTTAATATCTGCTTAGCTCTGAGGAACTAAAAGCTGCATCAGGTGGGACAGATCCACGGGCAAGCCTTATTCCGGTGTGTTGGCATGTGTTACCGGCGCGTGCTGGCGGTAGGAGGATGTGGCGGCTGCGATTGAGGCTAGCGCTCGGTTAAACCGGAGGATGGTCTCGCAGCTGGGGACCAGGAGGGAGGCAGGTCTGCTCTGGCAGGAGACGGGCCTCGGAAAGCTGAGATCGTTTCTTGAGCAATCCAGTCCAAAGCCTGTTGAAGTCAACAGGGGACTGTGGGCGGCTCAATCAATTATTCTGCCTCAAAACCTCTTCTGAGATCAAGGCCGTGGGGAGCCGGTGTTTTGACACAGACTTGTCACTAATTTGAATAAACAAATTGTGTCTAATGGCTTTGTCCTCTAATTGATGCCACTGCCTTCTTATTAAAGGAGAATGGAGATATTTAATGTTGCAAAGCAAGCTACCTATTTACATAGGCTATTTTTCTGTTAGGAGCTTGCAGACAAAAAATGGGATTGGGTGGATTTGACTAGGAATTGGGACCCGCCAGCCTCTGCATAATGTGGGCTGCGTGGCATACGTTGGAATGTATTGCTTTCCGAATCTTTATTGCATGAGGCTGGCTTTGTGTGTTGCTGGATGGTGGTCTTTCTCTTGTTCCTCCTCCTCCTATTGATTTTATTATTTCTGCATTTTTGCTGCTGTGAACTTTGGCCATTCTGTACTGCAGTGAGTTCAGTCCAAGCTGAAGATGAATTTGACAGTAGGGCTCAGCTCATGGACTTGGAGGAGCGGCAAGGATGATATTGTTTGTCTTCTGCTTGGCTTTTTGCAGAGTAGAGAGGAGGAGACCGTGACTGTAGGGTCTGCCCTACAGTAGCACACCCGTGGTTTGGCCTGTTCCAGTGGAAGAAATAAGACTGGTGTACTGCTAATAGCACGGTTCTCACCATACTTTTCCGTGAAAAGCAGAGCTGAGCAGAAGGAAAGAGTTGCTGTCCTCATTTCCTGATGATCACCAAGGACATTTCTCTCTCGTTGTGTTCAGGAAGCAGATGGGAAGATGATCTTGTGTGACCTCAGCAGTATAGACAAAACTGATTAGCTTCTTTAAACCTGTCTCACCATCTTTTAGTCCGTCTGGGTCATGAGACTCCTGTTGATGATCTCTAGTGTATGCGCTTGCTGATTTGGAAGTGAACTGGCCCGAGCTGGAGCTCCCGTTCACAAGAGCCAGGCGGTGTGCTGGGTGCTGAGGCCTGCTGCAGCCGCTTGGGGACAGGGACCGGCCCTACAGGTGGGGGTCTGCTGAGCCCCCGCCATGGCCCTTGGGCTTTTGAGGGGGAGAGGGGATTCGGGGATCGCTTTCCATCTTGACTCAGGTACAAAGGAGACAAAAGCTTCTTTTAGCCACATAGCCTGAAGCGCTTTGCTGAAATAATTTCTGTTACCTTTTATCTGCCTCAAAGGAACACTTTAAAAATCATCGTGCCCATAGCAGGTAACCTGATGAGTCTAATTTGGTGGTATGAAAACACAGCCACTTGGAGCGTTCCGTTCCGTGTTCTGGCTAATTAGATACACTTCCCCTGCTAGCTTTTGCCCGCTGTGCAGTGTTGCGTGTGTTCAAACACCCTGTCAAGAGCAGGAGGTGTCTATACATGTGCATTTTGGCTAATACATTTGTGGATGTAGGAGTCAATATTATTAATTGTCAACCCAACAGAAAATAGGATGTACCATCTCCAGCTGTAAAGGCAGCACGTACCTCATTGGGTCCTCCGTCTTCGACAGCCCACAAACAACAGCGTGTGGGGGTAACGTCACAGTCTGCTTTTCTCTTTTGGCTTGCAATTTTATTTATTTTAGTAACCCGTGTTTGCAGGCAACATTGGAGAGGTTTTGAGGGGAGGAAGCAGAATGTTCTCCAAGGGGAGCAGGAGTTGGGAGTCGCTTACTGTGGGTGGTAGGAGACTGCGGTGGCAGAGTGAGGATGTGAGAGTGGCAGGACTCCGGGGCTCGTGCCTGGGCAGCAAACACACAGCAGCTCTGGGTCACTGCCACTTCCAATCAGTAGACAGAGGGGATGATGGCATCCCATCCCGGGGAGATGAGGCCGTGCGCTCGAGGGGACCACTCTGGAAGGGTGGCCGTAACTGTGCAGCCGATGCCTCTAACCCTCCCAGCGTTTGCGTTGACAGCTGCCAGGGTGCGTTGTGTTCGGCGTGGAGATGGAATTGACTGAACAGTTCGTGTGCGTCTGGATGCAGCATGGGCTGAACAAGATCTGGCCGTGCACTGGGTACAGCTTGCAGGTCTGGGYGTCTAAGTAACACTTCCATCCCTGGGGCTGACACTTTGGTGCCTTTCCACCAGCACTGAATTGCTTTTGAAAATAGACTTTGTTAGAGGYTTGCTTGTGGAGAAAGGTGGAGCAGTTTTTCTTAGGAGATGACAAAGCTGCTGGTTTCCCTCCAGGACGGAAAATGTTCTCTGTGCTTCAATGCTAGAGGGATAAGACAGGACCTCAAAGCACTGAGGAAAGTTTACTCCCCCACCAACAGATTGTTTCGTGTCCACTTACGGATGCCGCCAATGCGTGTCCTGTTGGCGCACACACCTTCTAGCACAGACGTCAGCTGTGGGGAGAAGGCACAGAAATTCAACAGGATCTGACTGAGGCTTTCACATAGGCAGAAAATAAATTGTCTGCTGCTATTCTCTTTTCTAAATTGGYGGTACCTGGAATAGGGCCAACTTGCTTTTTCTTTCTCTGGGAGACACCTATTGCTTCTCCAGGGAGATCTCTGAGGGGACCTGGGGAACAAGATTGGCTTGTGGTTGTAGCAAGCAGTGGGATGTAGCAAAGGTTAATTGCATCCAGCTGATGTGCTACTGAAAACCAGTATTTTTGGGATGAAAAATTACTGTAAAACTGAATCCCTGGTGTTGCAATAGCCTCTGCCCTAGACGTGCACGCATTCCCGCCTCTCCCTCTCTGTAGGGGTAAGCGGGCACATCATTTAGGTGCCTGGGCAGCAGTTTACAATAGCAGTCTCATACACGTTCATACCCAAGCTCTCCCACGGGTAAGCATTCATACACTGATGAGCCTAAGAATATTATYGGTTGTGCCTCTAATGGCCAAGCACATGTTGCAAATTTTTCCTTAAACGAAATCTGATGTGTTCAAAAGCTGCACAAATCTCTAAAAGAAAATGAGATCTTAGCAGGAAGTCTAAAACCAAACAGAAGGCTCTTTATTGACCATTGGATGCTGTTTTCGCAAGGATACTGCAGGTGGCTGTTTCTGTGTAGTAAAACATGTAGGGTTGGTCTGTATGTGTTTTTTTTTTTCAGACAGTGAAGAAACCAATAAAGTTAAATTGGTAGAACTGTCTAATGTGATTACAGCAAGATGGGGATAAATGTGGTTTCATTAGATCTTGTTTTGAAGTAGGAGACTGTCATTTTCTGATGGAAAACTGAGATGACAGGGAGTATTGGTATTTGAAGTGCCTTTTTTAAGAATGACCTGCTCTGTCTTTTTGACATCAAACATATGTATGCAGAAAGAGAGCACTGGTTTATTTTTTTCTGGTGCAGCAAAAAATGGAAAGCTCCGTTTTTAGTCTTAAGTTTTCTATCAAATAATTTCATGAGGGAGGGAAAAAAACCTTGCATAAAAATGCTTGAACATGTTGTTTATAGCGGGGCTTGTGTGCAAAACCTGGAGTTGAGCCGAGACCACAGTTATGTGCAGGCATCTCCCACGTAGTAACCCCAGGTATAGCCTGCAAATTCCAGCTGCAGAAGGATGAGCCGTATAGTGCTCTACTGGTCTGTGAGGTGCTCAAGGAGGAGGGCGRGTCCACTAGTGAAGGTGGCTTCTGACTACAGGCTCATGCATTCAGGGCATCCCAAGTCACATACTATTAATGGTAGGTTTTAGTTTTGGTGGAAGCTCCTGAGTTGGTGGCACGTGCAGGACAAGCCACATGCTTAGATCTGATGTTCCTATCTTTGAGGTTTCAGGTTTTGAGGAGATAGGGGCTATGTCTTGGGATAACTCCAGTCCTTGACCACCCTGGAACACGGAGTCTGAGTTGTAAAGATGGTTTCCTCTAGTGCAGATGGTCTCCTTGCCATCAGCACTTGATAAGAGATCCAGAACTTGCCCCTTTGGTGCCACACGTACCTGCCTTGTCTCTTCTAGGGAGAGGGCTCAAAGCTGACAGTCAGGTCCAGTCTGGTTTCTGCCTCCTGGGTCTAATTTCACTGTTGGTTATGAACTGATTCACAGCGACTTCCCACTGTCCCTGGGATGTTAATGAAAAGATTTCCAGCCTTAAAAATTCCTTTGCACTGTTGGTCTTCTGCAAGAAGCTACAAAGTAGATTGGTGTTTATGCTATTAATCCACTGGTATCTCCAGGAGACCAGCACTGGCTGGAGCCACGTATAGATTGATTTTTCTTGGTGGTTGGGAAGAGAGAGAAATGCAATGTCTGATGCCCCCTGGCCAGGAGATGAAATCTGGGAGGCTGTGGATAGAAAAGCACTGAGGAGGACAGGAGAGAAAAGGGATGGCCCAGATCCCATTATAGCAAAGATGATATGCCATCAAATGAGTAATGGTGATGGAAAATGTAGCAAATGACTAATGTTGCAGCCAGAGTAATTGTTTGGAGGACTGGCATTTCTAGTATGAAAAGATTTAGAGTGAGCTTTTAGTAAATAAAGGAGAAATTGGCCCTGAAGTTCAGGGCAAGATTTGGCAGCTGAGATTGAAAAAAGGAGGGATTGGTTTATGTATTTTAAGGAAAGAAAATAATTTTTCAAACTGCATTTCACTTAATTGAATACCAACAGGAAGAGCTGGACCGAAAATGTTTATTCCATAGAACAAACAGAACAAGCGTCACCTCACCTAGGCTGCTCATGGCCACCAGCCCTGGCCATCAAACTGTGCCCTGCAGAGCTAAAGGGGACCTTCTGCATCCCTGCAGATGTAATCCCATATAATTATAATTTCAGTCCCCCTTTTTGCGCTGTTACAAACATTAACTAATTCACTCCTTGGGCAATCTCTGGTGTAACTGCTGGTGTGAGACTGCTTAAGCAAGGTTTTCTGGAGTTTGCTGTGTGCGTGGTGGCAGCGACGGCAGCTTTTCTGAGCAGTGGATGCTTCCCTGAGAGCTGGGATTAGTTCATTTCCTTCACGGATGTTGGGTAGCCAGGGCAAGGTAGAAATCCCTTTGTGATGGGCTGGCTTTATTGTAGTCCATAACTGGGATTTGAGGCTGTCTAGAAGAGCATGTCTGTGTAAACTAATGATCCCATTTTCTTGCTCCTTTTATCCATCTCATGATCTTTCTGCTCTCTTCTTCAGCAGTACCTTTTCCTCTGGGTTAAATCAAAGTGCAAAGCTCTGGTTATCTGAGTGAGTTAGTGACCCTCAAGATACTTAAGACCAGGGCAAATGGGATGCCATCAAACGTCAGCTTTTGACCCTTGTTCTTTAAGGGTTTTACCCATTATGTGTGTGGATGGGTGCAGAAGAAGGGGTTCGTTAACGGGAGCAGAGCAAAGGCAAGCCATGTTCTAATAAGCTGCCATTTGGAGCTTTTATAAAGGTCTGTGGAGCTGCTTGTGGCTTCCAGATGGGCAGGAGTCACCCTTTTCTTCCTCATTTCTCCTCAGACTCCTCTGGTCAGGATCAAGAGAGCAGTTGAATGTTGAGGACACAGGTCTGGCCGTGGAGCCTCAGGTTCAGGTCCCAGCTGTGCCTCAGGCTTGTGTTGGGACCAGGCTGGGAATGGGGCTGTCTCCTCTCGGCCGTGCAAAGATCAAAGCCAAGAGCTGATACCAAGAGCTCAGGGGGTGCCTTGGGTATGCAGAAGCTGGCAGGGCAAGAGGGGAAGCAGATGATGTTTTCCATTCAAGGCACATTCTCTTTGCACCCTTTGTCCCTTTCTGCCCGCAGTGGGCAGGACAGCATTTCCAGTGCAGAGGAGCTGGCAGGATGCCCGTCCCCCTCTGCCTTTGGCAGCCCACAGGTTAGGAGTGTGTCATGGGAACCCACGAGCGTGGAGCTGAGCTCCGGGCTGCTGACGCTCTGATTAATACTGCAGCAGGGCTTGTTATGCTGGAGAGGAACCTTTACTCCAGAGATATTAAATATTAATAGCAGCGATAGAGACACAGATAAACAAGAGCGAGTTATAAACTGTTCATTTTGAGGGCATTGGTGTTAACTCTGGCAAGCTTGTGTTAAAGCCAGTTCGGGAACATGGGCCAAAGACTGGTGCTGCATTTAAATCCCTGGATTTCCACCTATCTTTAGAGTTCCTGACTGTTTGCCCAGCTCTGYCCTGCAGAAAAAACCTTCCCACCCATGATCAGGCCCCCGCTGCAAAGTGGCAAGGTCTTTAACCTGACACCAATGCTCTTACTTGGTCTGAGCTTCCCCAGTGGCCGACATCTGAGCATTGTGTTTTCTCATTGTACTTCAGTGCATCTGATCTGTTCAGGAGTTTGTTCTGCAAGTTCCTACACAGCTGAAAACTTACCTTCAAAAATCAGACAGATATCTTTAGCCTTCTATCTTGCCAGGTCATTATAAACTATCCAGGCTGGATCCTCTCAGTGCATCAGGATGGGGAGGACAGCCCAGCGCTGTGGGAGACAGCAGGGATGCTTTGGTAGGACGAGACCTGCCATGGGCTGGTCTCAGCTGGTGCTGAGAAGTGCTGGGTTGCTGGAGCTGTAGGGTGTTCAGGTCTCTACGGGGCATCTGTGACCAAGTGCCCTTGCAACATAGACCACCTTATTTATTTGAAAATCCCCCCCACCGCATGGTGATAGTTTACAAATTGGACAGGGTTTTGCATGTTTAAAACTTAGCACTTAATGGTGGAAATGTCTAAGGCTTTTGTGATAATGTTAGCTGTGTGGGCTGGGCAATTGTCACATAACTCCAAGAGCTGGGCATATAGGAAAAACACTAAATATTTCCAGTGCAAACTGAGAATCAGTAGCAAGCATTGTGTTTACTACTTAGATTAAACAGCTTTCAGATGAGAAATGATTGTAARCCCATAGTTTAGTAATGCAAAGTATTATTGACTGAATTCAAAGTGCAGTCATTTATAACAYGTCATGTCAACATTTCTAGTGTAATTTATAATGGATTCTTCTTCCCAAGGGGTGGGAACAGGAGAGACTGTTGCTGGCTGACGTGTCACACTGGAAGCAGCTGCATTTTGGTGTTTTGTATGTTTTTGGGTGCACTTTTGGCTGCACCCCATTATTTAGGGATGACCACTGGGACCTGGAATATATAGGGAGATCAGAGGTGCATGAGCCTTTGGGCCAACCTGCCAGTCTGTAAAATGCTTAAGATGCCTCTTTGAACAAGCAGGTCTAGAAACTGCTTCTTGTTGAAGAATGCGAGGTTGGAGGGAGAGTTCCAGCTCCTCCTGCAAAATAAGATGATGAAGCACTAATTGGGCGGAACCACCTGGGCAATGACGTGATCATCTCGCTAGGTGACTTGGGAAACTCCAGTGAAGCAGAACCGTGGAGCTGACCAGCTGTTGACATGCAGAGCAAAAATAATAATAATTAATGTAAAAGAAAACAAAACCCAACCAATGGCTGCRGAGGGAAAAGAGCAATAAAATGAGCACTGCTCTGCCATCCAAAAGCTGACCAGTGGGGTTTAAAATCCCCTCTTAATAATGTATGCAGCAGCAAGGAAAATCAGACTGGGAATCTAAAGCTTTAATATTAGGAAAAAATCAGGCAAATAAATCTTTGTTTAAAAATTTGCTCCCCTTGTAAGAGAATTATATTAAGTTTCTTTTTTTAATGCCATTGGGACAAATGCATACTTTAATCATTGGATTTTAGCATGGCCAGCCTCAATATATTAAGGTGGTATTTGTACAGACCTTTTCAAGCATTAACCGATGGTGAAGAGAAGATGCTGAGTTTTTTGGTTCAAGATCTAATTAGTCCTTATACACATAGTCCTTATACTGCTCAACTGGGTGTCACCACATGCTACAGCCCTGGTGAGATTCCTACACCCTCCTGGAGAATAAATTCATGGTACCAGTTACCTACCTGGGTAGTCTATACAGTAAGTGGCTRTAAACACATTGCTAATCAAACCATGCTTAAAAGTAACCTGCAGAACTCTGWCATAATAGATTATTTGTCTTCAAGGCCTGTATCTATCTTCTATTGACCTTGGTATTTACACAGAATATGAAGGGTACTTTCTAGCCCTTTTTTACACATGGTTGATAATCCATATTGATGAATCTTAACCTAGGTGTCTAGCATTTTTAGAAAAGCTTCAGTAATTAGCTCAGTAAAGCAATACTTCATCTTCTGTTTGATGGAGCTAGTAGCTGGTATGAAATAGTCAGTCTGCATGCTCAGCCCTTGCTGAGGACAGCTTTGGCCATTCGAACAAACTGTCAAAAAGCCTGTGTAGTCTCCATCTTTCCGTGTCCTCAGATCAAGAGTTGGTTCCTTTCTGGAAGGTCTGTCTTAGTGGATCGTGGGATGTTGGGTTTCCTGTGCATAGAATGTGACAAGATGGTGGGATCTGTGATAGTTTGCCTCTTCCGCCTCTTCTGCTGCATAGTAGTCCCATCTTGTCATAGTATGTAAACTCAAGAGGTGTGACTCTTAGGACTCCTATACATGCTCAGACTATAGCAACAACTGTTTTCCCATTGGGTAGATGTGCTTACTGATGCATGGTTGGGTTAAAGGTCTGCCGTTAATTGCTGATGGTTCAGTGATGTTGCTTGCAACTGGAGAAAGCTAGGTTGCATTAGGTGATGGCAACCCAAAGCTGGGAGGCAGTGAGCTCCCCAGGTTCATGCACTGCTGCGGCCCTGCTCGTGTGGCTGTTGTCTGACATCTGACCACCCTTCCTGCCTGAGCTGTTCTTGGCCCCTGGCAGCTTCCTGCGCGTTTCCATGCACGCTGTTGCAGCTCATGGAGCCCTGCTTTACGATTGAGGGAGAGACACGAGTGTTTTACAGAATTGGATGGCATACTTAGAAAATGGCCCTCGTCACTTATATTTATGTTATTAATTCACTCTTCTGTGATAATTGGCGATTGTACAAGGCCCCTGTCATCTTTTCTGGTTAAAACACTTGAATGTAGTTTGTCTTAACATGATTTATGGCAGTGGTGCTTTAAAGGTAATTGAGATTGCTGCAGCAGTTTCTTGAAGAAATTCTGAAGGATATTTTGGGTGGCGGTGGAGAATGAAGGGTACAAGCAGGCTGCAGTTAGATATGAGACTCATTTTTCCCTTGCTACCTGCGATGCTGGCAGAAACATCTGGAGGTCGCCTGTGCAGAACACCTGCCTCCGCCCCAGAGAGACACATAACCACCTCCTCCTGCACAGTATAAAACTTACTGTCTTTTCTCGAATGAGACAGCTTAAAAGGGGAAGAAAAATGTGGAGCGAAGTGTTTGGCTAATGCTCACTTTCAATGCACCAAGACTTGCTATCATTATTTCTTCTAGGATGGCTTTTGGTGGCATGGTTGGGAGATGGATGGAGCTATTGTGAACATCGTGATGGKAGTTCAGCAGTGTGGAGTCAGAGGGAGAGGGCTGTGAATCTCTTGGAAGTGTATTTCAGCCAAGATCCTATGCAGGCAACAGATGTTGTACTGGTTTAATGGTTGATTTTTATAAATCCATTTCACCCTTGTTTGAATCTGTTGGTAAATTGCTGCTGTTTATAGCCACTGTGGTAACACGTGAATAGCCCCGTTTACTGTTAGGTGCTGTACCAATCCAGGCAGGGAGGGGAACAGAAGTTCTTACTGTCAAACGGTGAGGCACCAAAATAAACCAACCCAGTTAGAGTCGGATGGGGTAGAGCATTTGTGCTAGCTCATGCCTTGAGCTGTTCGTTTCAACTCCGGCCATTACAGCGGAGTTGTTTGGACAGAGCCCTCTGCCCATGGAGCTGCAGAAGTCATTGACATTTCCAGGCTCCCTTGAGAGCTCTGGTGTCACCTTTCTGTGTACTCGGTGTTAGCTGGCTAAAGTTATTTGTGCTTTAGTTTACTTTTCTAGGAGCTGAATCTACTCAACCTTTTCTATTTGGAGCTCAGTTATTGATGCCCCCCACATCGTGTTCACCCACGCAGGGGTGAGCTACGGCAGCGACTCGGGTGCCCCACGCTGCCAGGGAGTTGCAGAGACTGGGGTCTGCTCTGCTCTGCCTCAGGAGGGTGGTGGGACAGCTGCCCTGGCTTCTGCSCTGGCCGAGCCCGGGGCAGCCCGCTCCCTCTTCTTCCTCCTGCGAGGCTGATGGTGGTGCCACTGAGCAATAAAGTTGAGCACCCAAATTGCACAGGGGGGCATTTTGTGGCCTGGAGGATTCAAAGGAGAAAGAAGTCGTCCAGAGTGAAAATTTGTAAGCTGAGGAAATTGATGAAAAAATTAGATCCAAGAGATCAGAAACTCTCTCTGGGTGATTTGTGATCAATCCACATATAATGGAGGCAGTGGAAAAACCTCTGTTCTTCTCCCCTTTCCCTCTCAGGGATCAAAGTCAGGAAGACTCCATCAGCTGACAGAGCAGGCTTTTTAAAAATCATTGTGTGAATGTTGCATGCTTGCAGTAAAAACAAGAATTTAACGATAGCCATGCCTGGAGTCTGAATTATTGTGATACCATTTCTCTTGGTTATCGCAAAATATAACCTGGTTCAGAACTTTGCTGAAGGGATCATAAAGTTTGCGTGAAAAGAGCTGGAAACAAAACAGAAGAGAGTTTTACAAAAAATACCTAAATTGGCCCCAGCTGAGAAGGGGGGTATGTGGGTTGTGGTGGGGACACTGTGGTTGTCAGATCTGTAGCAATCCTAACACTTTTGCTTCTTCCACTGCTCCTTCTCCGTGTAGCTGAAATAACCTGACTCTGCCTGCCAGGAGGTCACGGTCCCCTCTGCCCTTCCAGGCTGAGCTGCATCCCTGCACGCTTTGAGCCATTCATAAACAGTGTGCTCGATGCATCTGGCTTGCAGAGCGTGGCAGAAATGGCAGCGCTGCCTCTCTCCTTGAAGCAGCTGGGACAAGTCCTCGTGCTCATCCTGGGCCCCACAGACRTGTGCCCAAATCAAGCTGCTGTCACCCAAAGCCTTGGGCCACTCTCTAGTTCCTGTAGGGTGCACAGAGTCGGYGTGCACCTGGGCTGCGGAGGAGGCCAAGCATGTGTAGGACCAACAGCCCTTGTGCCCTGTCTTTAGTGCCGACTGATGGGCTTAATCCATGTCTTCCACGGGCTCCTGTGAGCAGCCCATGAGCCTCTGCCCTGCCAGCATCCCCCTTGCTAACCTTCCTTTCTCGCCCTCCTCATCTCAGGATCTGAGGGGCTTCTGGCAGCCCGTCGGTCCTGCTGGAGCTGTACCGAGAGGCAGCGGGCAAGGTGTGGAGGAGGAGGGGACTGAGAGGCAGGGCTAAGCGTTGGCATCTGCAAAGTGGCTTCGTTCAGTCGGTGATGCCGAGAGGTGGGGTCACTGCTGCCGAGCCTCCCTCGCCCTGATGCTCGCTGGGCTGACTGTGCCGTGCCTGGTGGGTGAGATGGAGGAGCAGGTTTCCAATGAGGGCATCGGCGAGATGGAGAGCTGGAAGCCCCAGCCGTCCTCCCCGCTCTGCTTTGCAGTGGGCCAGGAAGCAGTGAGYGCTATCGGAAAGCTGCCTGCAAACGGGCTGTTACTGTGCCAGGGCCCGGAGCATATGGAGGAGCAGTCGAGCGCTATCCAGCAGCAGAGGCAGAGGAAATTAAAAATGTGGCATGCAGTCAGGGAGCAATGGCTCTGGCGTGGGGGACAGCCAGGCCCGTACTGATGCCGCCTGATCTCCTGTACCGAAGCAGTGCCTTCGGGGCCGTGCCAGCCCTGCTGCCCTGCCCTGCCCTGGCGGTGCCTCTGCACGGGACGCAGGGAGGTGACGCAGGGGGACGTCGCGCTGGAACCCGGGCTAGCCCTCGTGCTTGGCCAGCAGCGATGCAGGGGGTCGCTCTGGTTTGTGCTGGGGTTTTGCCCTGTCTGAGGGTAAGGCGAGCTGACACCTYGAGCCATCTGAACATCCAGCCTCCTGCTGCTCATTTGTTAGTTGCTGGTGAGCTGCCCAAAACTCCTGTCACGCAGGAAGACGGCTGGCCCGTCGACATCTTTCTGAGCTGTTTGGTAAGCGGTGCCATGCTCTTGCAGCACCTCAGGGGGACTGCATTTCCCCAGTGCCTTTTTATTTTTTATTTTTTTAACCCAACTCTAAGGCGCACATTGAACTCCCACGCTTTAGGGTAGACCACTGGTAGACCCATTGTGATGGGGTTATTTTGAATGGGAAATAACTTTCTTGTTTGGAGTGTTCTTTTTGAAAGTGGCATACAGAAAGTTCCTGCACAAAAGCATGGTTCGACTGATGTTGAATGAGAGTCAACCTTTGCACCTGAGTTTGTGCATCTTGTTTTGCCTCTAGTGGAAACTAGAGGCAGCGTAAGCAGCTGGTCCGGGTTCAATGCAAGAGGTGACTTTGGATGAAAGCGGTGCATTTGTAAAAAGAGGGATGGCCTTAAAAAGGCCTCGGAGACAGAAGATCTGGGCTCCTCATTTATAGCATTTGAGTCCCTAATATTTGTACCCCAAAATGGAAAGGAGGAGGTAATTGCCATGCAGTTTCCTGGGTTGAAATGCTTCAAACAATAGCCCCCAAATGAAATATATCTCATGGAGGAAACCAGGAGTTCTCCCCTGTTCCCCTCCACATTTATTTATAGTTAATAAAACTGTGTGCTCGTATTTGGACCTATCCCAGGCTGAAACCAGGCTATAGATTTTGCAGTACTTTGTAATGGGAAGCCTTGAATGGAATTAAATTTATTTATTTCAAGCATCTATGTAGACAGGTTACCTGGTAGCAGAGATGAAAGAGGAGATGTCATTTACTTTTTGCTCTTAAAAAGGAGTAATAAAGAGATTTTAGGTGATGTTACTCACGTGGTAGCCTCAGACAGTTCTTTGCCACACAGTGGCATGGTCTAATATATATTGTATATATTACTTTTTTTGCTTCAGCCATAGTTTTGTGAATCTGTTCCCTGCATTAGGTCTTCTCTCAGACACCAGAGAGGGTAAGGCATGAATTGACAGTGCCTGAGCTCTTGCAGAAAGGTTGTTCGTTTCCACACAGGGGGYACAGGCTTGGCATTACCCAAGTCCCGCTTAAGCCCCAGGGGTGCAACTGGTGCATTGGCTTCTCCAGGCAGAGCAGGATGCAGGCAAGGACCAGGTGCTGCTTGTGCACAGAAAGTCTCAGCTCCACTGTAGACTCTGTTTTCGCCGGCATCTTGTCCTGTGTTAGATGGCTCAGCTGACTGGGCTCCTTGGAAAAATCATGGGCTTAAATTCACCTCCTGCCTGCCCCCCCCAGCCTCTGCTTTCAAGAGTTGTTTTTAGTGGAAGCCAGGCTGGCTTTTGACAGCGAGAAAAAGATTTCGGTGGTGTCAACAGTGGATGTAAGGATAAGGGCAGCATTAATCATCTAGTGACAGCACCTCCAGCTAGGTTGTTAGTCCCACATAAGTCTTAACATGTGCATAAGCTTGAGACCGCTTCCCTAGTGAAGTCCTAGGTCAGCCCCGTACCTTGGCTGGCTGGGATTCAGAGGTGGAGATCTGGTCCAGGTCAAGTACAGAGCAGTGTCTGTAACTGCTCCTATAATGAAAAGTATTTTCCTTTCGTCATTGTTAGGCTAATTAAGTTTGTCAGTTGTAGTCCTGCTCCAGAAATCAATAAAGTATGGAGCTTTGTTTGGCTGTACTTGAGAGAAGGTGCATTTCTACAAAGTCTTCCCTTGGCCCTGCAGCAAATAATAGTAATAACAAATCTATATTTCTGCTCGTTGTGTTTTCTTTTTATCTGGATCTCTTTAGTGAGATAACACGGGGAGCAAGAAATGTAGTGTTCTTTCTTTTTTTCTTCTGTCTATCTGTTTTCGTATTTTTAAATTAACCTTATCGACTCAAGCATTGCAAGCATTGCTCTGCTAGCTCCTGGATGCCAGGTTGTGCGGGAGGCCGAGAGGCTGCCCGAGCCTCGCGGGAGAGCAGAGCCGTAGCAGCAGCTCGTAGTGCTCTGCTGCRGCTGGTGCCTCTTCTGGGGGTGGGCTTTTGCACCTATAGCCACCAGTCAGCTTGGTGCATTTTCGTATATGGGGGCAAAGTCTGTTCACTGCCATCATGAAGATTTTTGCCCCTTTATAATCAAAACACCCAACTGGGTCGTTGCTGGCTGATAGCGGCTGGCTGTCTTTGCTTCCCAGCAGGCAGTGCTGGGCCACACTGTCAGGGGGATGTCCCATTGACCCCACTGGGCTCTCGGAGCAGGCACGTAGTGGATGAACCCTGGGAGGGATCACGGATCACCCTGTGCTGTCCCCTGTGCCCGGGAATTGCCTCCCCGCTTCCCTGGGCCGTGAGAGCACTTTCTTGTGTTTCTGTCACCAGCGCAGGTCTGTCTCTCGCAAACTTTTACTTGTCCCCCCTGGAGAGTTGAAGCTGCGCTGAAGCTTTGTAGGGCATGTGAGTCTTTTTTTTTTTTTTTTTTCCCCTTTAAGTAAGCAATATATATTCAAGACTAAAATTAAAGATACGCAGGAAATGAAATTGCTAGCACTGCTTCCGCTTGGTGGGGAAACTATTTCCGTCCCTGCTAACGGAGGAAGGGGTCCTGCTGTCAGCTCCGGAGGGTCTGAGGTGGGGGCACAGAATTAGCAGCAGCCACAAAAGTAAGAAAGAGGAGAAAGGATAACTAAACAAGGCCAGGGAAAGCATCTGAAGGTGCTTGCGTATTGGCTGTGTTCAGGCTGTGCTCCATCCCCTGGGGTTTTCCTAACATCTGGAACAGCTGGACACACACACACCCCTGGATGTAGGATTGTCACCAGGAAGACTGCCGAGGAAGCCCCCACCACCCTGCCAAAGGCTCTGTGTGGCCGATGGATTAACTGCAGCAAGGGATAAACCTCCTCGAAAGCCTTCCAGAGGAGCCGCTGATGCTACTGTAGGCCCATGTAAGCTGACAGGCTCTTAATGGAGGGATATCCCTGCCGTTCCCCTGATATTGAGTCGATGTGCTTCAGCTGCCAGAGAAGGGCCAGGGCACAGAGGAAGGAGGTGAAATCCCGAACAGGCTATGAGTCCTCCAGCCTCTCCACGGGAGAGCGGTGGGTTTTGCTGGCTTCCCCTGCAGACAGACTGCTGGGGCCCGGGCAAATCTGTGCCAGAGCTGTGCAAATTTCCGACTTTGTCTCCTGGGGCAGGAAGAATTAAGAACATCAGGTTAAATAAGCTTTTTTGGAAAGGAAAATCCTAAGAGTGAATGAGCTCAGAAACTTAAAGGCAGGGATTCAAGTTTCTATCGCTGTTGATTAATTAAATGTGAAATACAAAGAGCGGGGCTGGGTGGGAGTTCTGGAGTGATTTCAGGATCGTCTCTAAACAAAGCCCACTGCAATAACCTGAAGGCAACATGGAGATGAGCAAGCTCTGTGAGGTCTATGTAAGAGTGGAAAACTGGCAGCTTTCTGGCCAGCTACTGAAAAAGCACCTCAGGCAGCTGATGCTACAGGAGAAAGGAAAAGCAAGGAAGGACCCCGAAATACCTGCCGGCTGCAGGCTGTCTTGGGGGTAGTCGGGTTGATGCKTCAGACCCTGCCTTTGCTCATCTTCTGAAAACTCTCATCCCTGGGCTCATCGCCCAGCTGTGCCCCCGTCACGCGGCTGTGCCCGGCCCACAGCGGGACCCCGGGGCCCTGCAGAAACCCCTGCTCCCAAGGGAGAGCCGTAGGTGCCCGCAGACGTCCTGATCTCATGGAGAGTGGGTAAACTCCTGGCAGTGGCTGGGAAGATTGCTTTATTGGTGCAAACCATCGGAGCACGGCGCTGGGAAATGTAGAAGAGCTTCATGTTTTTTCTTGAAAACTACGTTAATGTGACAGTTTTAAAGAAAATAAAGAAATAAGGCTGGAGGTGGGAAAAAGCACATATATAATTTCTCAGTTACTGCTCCCATAGCTTTTTTGATTTGACTGTTTCCCCTCTGATGTGTGAAATCTGAATCTGAATCCAGGCTTTCTTGGCTCCCTCCCTGTTGACCTCGTCAGAAACACTGAAGGCAAGAGAAAAAAAGAACAATAAATTGCTCTATGTAACTCCAGACAGGAAAACCCTGCACTTACCCTCACAGGCAGCCTTTCCCATCTGTTACCTCGCTGTGCTGCCTCTGGGTTACCTCAATAAGAAGACTTAATTGAGGCAATGTCATGTCAGGAGAGAATGATACATCCCTTTTCCCAGGCTCGCTTTTGTAACCTGTTTCACTCTTAGCAGARCTACGTTGGGCTTCATGTCTTGCAAGATTTTTCCCATTGTTTTTCTAATAATAACCTCCTTTCATAATTTTTTTCATTCATACACAGACAAACATTTTTGTGTTGTCACTCCTTTTGGTTTTAATAGCTGTGTTGCAGTAACTGTCCTGTGCGTAACCACACGTGTTTAATGCATAGGTGCATAATGAGGGAAAATCTCTGCTGCTCACAGGTTGGACTAGATAAAGTGCGCGAGAACAGAAGGGTTACCCCCCTGCTTTTTCAGACAGGGAGATGACATGAGGAGACTAATGGGAGGTTTTTTAAAGTAGTTAGAGACTTAACGAGCTGTGAGCATTCCCTTCCTGTCATTATAATCTGAGGTAGGGAGCTGGTGTGCATTCAAAAGTTATGGTTGAGCCTGTCCTGCACACAGTCTTGATGGCTGGGGCTGGATCTCCATCGTTTTTAAGCACCTTTGTAGCACAGGAAGCATAGCTAGTTAATTTAGCTGCCTTAGAGGCTCCTTTTCAGGGGCTGCGTCATCTAGGGAAGAGCGGTACGGTCAGGCAGCCAGGAGCTCAGTACCATGTCTCCTGCCTCATGCCTTTAAAAAACACTAGTTTTTTAAAACTAGTGAACTTGCCTGAAGAACAGATCAGAGACGGTGGTGGCATGCAGATGAAACCCTCCTGGCTCCTCAGTGCTTGCAGGCTCATGATGTGGAGCAGAAAACGGGAGGGTTTGGGGCTAYGGTTTTGGCCAGGGTTCCCTCCATACCTTGCCCCTGTCGTCTCCCGAGAGCCGCGGGGCATCCCTTCGCAGCCAGGAGGGCGGCAAGGTGTGGGGAGCTGGCCCTGCGGTGCAGAGCCTGTCGCTGGTGTGCAGCACAGCCCGGTCCAGCACCTCCCCGGGGCATCCTTCTGTGCCGAGAGGTTTCTTAAACTGCTTTTCAGTGAGAAGTCTGTTCGTGTCACTCTCATCCCTTTTCAGAGTCAATAATAATAAATGGCAGTTGAGTGAGTGGGGGAGCTGTGTTTATCCCATGGATGCCAGGCAGACAATGGACCTCGTCTTGCCCAGATGGCACAGGCTCTCCTCCAAGCAGATAAACAGGGCTGGTGCCATTGAAACGGGCCCAAACAYGCAGAGTTACAGTGATCGTATGGTAATTACAGTGCCTCCAGTGACCATCTGGACACACAAACTGATTTTCTATTTGGATAATAAAACCTCTCCTATGTCTCCAATATTAACCATGTAAGAGGACGCTAATTGATTTAATTGAAGCTCTCAATGTTGGGCCGTGGGTATTGCCAACCTTTTCAGTCTAGGTACGTGGTGGATTTTAATATCTGTGTGAGGCAAGGAATCTGGGGTTTGCGTGCTCTGCTCTTGAGATAGTTGCAAAAGGAAGGTCTGTTGGAGGTCCCAGAGTCCAGGACTCGCGAGGTCCTGCTCCAGAGTGAGGGGAGACAGGGCGGCTGTGTCTGAGCTCCCGTAAGCAAAGGGACAGAACTTTGCTGCTCTTGGGAGGGCTAGAGTCTCGTTAGCTTGTGGTTGATTTTAAACAAAAGCTGTCTTTCCATGGTTTATTTATACATAAACACACAAACACGTATTAGATTCTGGTCATATGAAAAATAAAGTCACGGACAAGTGATTAATATCCRTTATTTTGTACTTTAGTAGCATCTCGCAACTCTGGTCACAAGCCACATACAAAGTCCTGCACAAATACCAAAACACAAAAGAAAACACGTGTTTAGAGGCTTCCAATGTACTGAGAGCCTTCTCTGTGCCTTTGAAAAAACTGTTTACTGGGCTTGTTTTCACGAGAAATTTTAATTTTTTTCATGGTTTGAAAATCACCAGTTTTGGCCTTGAAGACATTGTCAGGGGTTCTCATGCCAAAAAATTATCTGAGTCTCTTTTTTTTTTTTTTTCTTTTGCAAGAAAGAATTTTGCATATGACCTTTTTCTAGTAAACAAACAAAAACAACAAAAAAGAAAAACCACAAGCTTGCGGCAAAGTTATCCACCTAAAAGAATAGCAAAAAGTGACCTCTTGCAGAAGTGACATAGTCAGAACCTGTTGTATTAGAAACTATTCCCAGATGACCTCAGGCTATTACTTAGCACTGGGTAATATTCCTGATCATCAATGCACTTTGTTGTGTTAAGGATACACAGTAGTGTACCATCTGTGGCATGTGTTCCCCAGGATAAGCGATGTCCCTAGCACTTTACCTCTTCCCCTGTAACTTTTTGCCACTCTTCCCAAGGGAAATGTTTTGGATTTTTTTCCTATGCTTTCTCTTGTTTAAAATAGGAGASATGTAGTGGCTCATGTTGCCTTAATTTCCTGTTGATTTTGCTCTATCCAGATTCCTCATTAACTGTTTAATTAGGAACATGGGAAACACGGCCAAGCATTTTTTGGGAAAAGCATGTTGAGTTTGGAGGGAGTAAAACAGCTCAGAGGAGGCACCTGCAAACAACCAAATTATTGGCCTGAAGTCTTTTTATCCCAGTAGGCAGCTGATTGGGAAAGGGGAGATGATCATGGTCCTGCAGAAGCAGGGGTGGGACTTTGGCAAAAGGTAGGAGGGTATAGTTTCTTCTCGCCTGGGAAACTGATGGCCTCCTTTTGGCCACCGGAACAGCAGGAGCTGGAGAAAACCAAAGGGCAGGGAGCGTCTTGCTCTTGAGGTTTGGTGGCATCTGSTGTGAGCAGAGCCCGGGCTCGCTGGTACTGCTGGGTTAGTCCCCCCAGGTCTGCGAGGAGGCACCGCAGCACCCGCTGCCCTCGGGGAGCGTGGGGGTAAAGCAGTGCTATAAAGCCAGCAGCTGATCAGAACAAGAGTCGGGGTGACTGCTTAAACGGAAAGTAAGTTATCGTACCCAGTGCTTTGCATCAGGCCTCTGCGCAACTTACTCCCATTAAGCCCTATTTGAAGAGATACAGTGACACACAGATGTCATGTTGACCTCTCCGCATAGGGCTTAATCCAGAATGAAGCTACTGGGCGTTGTGGGACATCTTGCTGCTTCCACACCCAATAACCCTCAAGATTGCTGAAAAGCTGATCAACTTGTAGGTGTCTAGTCAATATACCTCAGAGATCCTGGGCTTCTGGGATCAAAAAGCAGTCACAGGCGGACATTCTCCAACATGCAAAACATCCCCTATTGCCACCAAAGGCAAATGCTGCAAGATGCGTGTTGCGTGCTCTGGGGCTCCCTGGGGAGGATCGTGTGAAGAGCGATGGCAATCTGCTGGGGAGTTTACTCGCACTTCTCAAGGGTGTGGAGGCTCCTGTCAACTGGCTCTCACAGGAGACTTCAGAAATAATCTTCCCTGATGTCAGTGCACATGTTAATTGGACTTGGCAGATGATAATGAAGAAGAGGCTGTAACTGAGAAAGGGTAGAGGGAATGTCATAACTCTTGGGGGAGGAGGAGAAAACAGAAAAGTCCAGATGTCCAGAAGTTACATGAGGTAACTCGAGACATTAATCTTTGCTAATTCTGGTGCCAGGGGTGGTAGATGCAGGGGAAAATTGGTAACTCTAAGGTGGTTAGCCTGTGAAGGTTGTTTTCTTTATCTCCAGTTCACATTCATGGCTCAGTCTTGCTGTTAACCTGTTTACAGAAATGAGTTTTTTGGTGAGGGATCCTCCTCTGTTGAGAATGTTGTAGCTAATGTACCTGCACGTGATATGGGGGCACCGCTCACGCAAGGGACTGAGTTACCAGTTATTCCTGGCAAATGGGGATGGGGAAAAGGGGATGACTTCATGGGAGTTGTGTCTTCAAGCACAGAGCTTGTAAGCAGAAAGTAGCACAGTTTCCTGGAACTGTGGTTCCGTGCCCATGTGCCTCATGGATAATGTGTAATTAGCCTTAATTAGCTTCATTAGTCTGGAAAACATTTTTTTGCTTTTGCTAGAAGGTCAGCTTGTCCTCCCCTTGCTGGATGGACATTATGGCCTGGCGCTCTTGGCAGCGTGAGCAGGACCCCAGCGATGCCAGCAGAGCCATGCTGGCCCGTGCACGGTGTTCCGCGTGGTGCAGCCCGGTGTGCCGCGGCATCGGAGGATGTCTGCCAGCCCAGGGCCAGGGCAGGGCTGCTGCAGGGCTGTACGCTCTGGGATTTGGAAGGTGCATGTTTAATTTTCTCTCCCAGATGACAGGCAGGTCCTTTAGACCCTTGAGGCTTTTTAAGTGCGTAACTCCCACTTTGATAAAACTCCTGCAGAGACTAGCTGCTTGAAATAGGTGGGATTTTACCCCCTCAGGGGCAGGATTGGCATCTAAATGCCACTGGAGAATTGGGCTGTATCCGTTTTCTGCCTCTGCTCCCCGYGAAGTGGGGGTGCCGGCACTTCTCCCCTCACTGCTGAGAAAAGTCGGCAGAGCGGCTTGCCTGCAGGGGGGCTTGCCCGGAGCGCTGCAGGAAGGGGTACAGGCTGTTTCAAAGTCCTGTGCAAACAGTTGATAGTTGCAGACTCAGTTGCCCCATGATTGTGTAATGAAAAGAACAGCCTTGTTTATCRTCATCAAATCAGGTAAAAGTGGCATCTGGCAGTTGCATTTGTAGTGTGCTCAAAAGAGGATGCTGTGTGCCAGAGGCAACATTTTCCCTGTGCTAAGAGCCTGCACAAGGACCCAGCTCTGTTGAGGTGACTGTCACCCTAGCATTAGTTTAGAATAACCTCTTCAGCAAAGTCATCCTGTGATCCTTACTGCAAGGTTTCAGGGAGGACAGAAATCCTCCCATCACAGCGCCTTCTGATGTGTGTTTCCTGATTGTGGGCTCTCATATTTTTCTTGTAATTACCAGCGAACTGCCTGAACGAGAGATGAAATGCCTTTCCCTGACTGGCAGGAGCACAACACCCACTGATGAGTCAGAGGAGCAAGAGCTCCTACTTCAAGGGAGAGGGTATTGGGGGAAAGGGAGGGGAGAAGACAGGGAAGAATATCTGCCAGAGAGTTGTGGAATAAATGACATTTGTTTAAAGACACATTCGAAGATTAATGATGGGAGTTAAAGTATGAAAGCAAAAGGGCCTAAGTGTAGTATTAATGGAACCCATTTTCTTTGCCATCTCCTGCAGGAACTCTTTGGAAGTACAGAAGGGGGAAAATCACTTTACRGTAATAACTGTTATTTATATAAGAGAACAACATTGGATGTATCAAAATGTGAGGTTTCAAGGTAATAACTGGACCTTCACAATCATTGTTATCCATTTAAAAGGCAATTTCTGTGATGGTGAATAGATGGATGAAATAGCCCCAATCCTGCAACTGATCGTAAACGAGGTTTATTTTATTATTATTTTATTAGTCAGTTCCAATCTGGTAAGATTGTATTAAGAAAAAGGGAAAAGACTGGGAGAGATGAAGGAGCTGATAATCATCCTCGCAGAATTTGTTTGGACCATTTGATGGGCTCATTAGTGACTTAGGGCCTCGTCTTGGCTCCCTCCAGAGCTGATGTCAAATGTCCCATTGCAGCATCATTGATTCACATCCCATAAAGAGCAGGAAGCAAACAGATGACGTGATCTTGTAGCCTCAGAGAACCGCTCCTGTTCTTCACCTGTAATTCATACTGGTGGAAGGTGACTGCAGCGTCGTTGCAAGTACAGGGTGAATTAATAGTGCAAGCCGAGAGAATCATGACGGCTGTACTCAGTGACTGTCTCTCTCCTGATATTAGCTGCGTGCACGTCGTATAACAAAATCAYGTACGTTCCCATCCCAGGATTTGCAAGTGGCCTTTGGCAGGAGTAGCCACGCGCGTTCCACCCGTATGGCTGTCCATGCGTGGTGATGCGAGAGGGTAATGGGCCATGCACCACATGGATTGTCCTGGCAGGTCAGCCCAAGCCAAGAGGCTGTTTCTGTGTTTAGGTGTAGCTAAGGTGAACAGGCTGTGGCTGTGCTCCACGGGCAGAAAATCTGTTTTGCACAAAGCATAAGCCCAGCCCTTTTGCAGGACATATTAATGAATGATTCACGAGGAGGGGTTGGGGGTAGCAGGGAGGGATGATAATAATATTCTCCATGTGGTCAAAATATAACAATAATTTGACCCGCTCTAATTTTTAATAACCACTGGGTTTGTGAGCAGATGTGATAGATGACCTTGAGCAAACCATAGCCTCCCAAGCTGGCTTTTCACTTCAGAGCATCTAGGCCACTCTCTGAAACACTAGAGCTGTGTAAAACTTCTCAGGCTCTGGGAGGAAAGACTAGAAAGTTGAAAAAGAGGGGAGAAAGAGTCTGTCCTGTTTTCCATAATATTCCAATTAGAATAAGTGTTAGACATAAGCCTCAATTCATCCCAGTTCAGAGCAGTGCTTTAATGGGAATTTCATCTTTAAACCTCAAGTCTCATGGAGTGAAGCCTTTCATAAGGGCCAGGGGTTTTYCCCTTTAACTCTGCATGCATGGTGTTAGCTTGAGCATGGAGGCTTGGACTGTGATGCATGAAGTAAGAGGGATGGCAAGGAGCGRGGGGTGATGGTGGGGGAGGTCTGAGTGTTTGATGGTGAGATAGCAGTTTGCTGTCCCGGAGGTGGCCCTGGACATCTCTCACGTTGGAAGAGGCTGGGGAGGATGATTAAGCAGCCCTGTTTCTGCAGGCAAGTTCTGCTAGCTGGGATAATGAAAAAGAATTGGATCCGTGAGGGCAGCTGACACAGCTCGCTGTCTCGAAGATGTTTTCAGTGTTGTGTTAAGACGCCTTTTACAGACTTTGAGAACTAGGGGGAATGTGGTGCCGCCTGCGGCTAGCAGCCCTAACTCTTCATGTGACAGCAGCAAGAGCAAACCCCCAGCGGAGAAGCCTGGACCACCCACTGAAATGCAAGCTGGTCCCAGCCTTCTCACGGTGGGAGGGTGCCTTGGCAAGATCCCCTGTCCTCCTGCCCTCCCCTCCGGTGTGTGCTCGGGCTTGCGAGTGTCAAATCCAAGTGGCTGGATTCAGCTCTTGCAGGTATCCTCATTAAGGTGGTTGAAAGTAGGAGGATTTAATGATCTGAACCATGACTTCAATTAATCAGCATAAATGTTGCTTATTTATAACGTAAACCACAGCCTATGGATAACTATTGTTTAATTAAGCTTATCACTGTGAACCGGATCCAGTTCCTTGCTGCATTAATGTAACTAATTCAGTATCCTCTCTAAGAAGCATCATAACAAACTACAAGGGATGTAATTCACTCCACTCATCCTCTGCTTCACAAGACAAGTGTGGCTGGTTCTGGTATGTCTCTTTCATGACCCAGTGTTGGTACCGATTCCTCTCYGATCCCACCAGCCACTCCTGCATTAGCGTGCTGCTTCTTCCATCACACCTAGCGTCTGGGAGTCTGGAGTAGCTTTTCCTTTGGGTTTCTTTCACCTTGTTCACTAAGAATTTTTGTGTCTGATTTAATTTAGTCTATGCAGCTGAGCTTTTTCTTTATCCTTGCCTTTTGCTTTCTTCCTCTTCACTCTCACTTTCCTGTTTCTGTGTAGCATGTTTAAAACTTTTCCACGTTGCACAGATGTAGGGGAATCTGTAATGAGCTCCCAAGTTGAAAGCAAAAGCTGTTTGCCTAAAAGTTTTTCTTTACCTACATTGAAGAGCATTGTACTAGAAACCTCAGAGATTCTTTGGGAAAAGTTTGAGTAACTTTTAAGAATTTTGTGGTTATTTTCTGTTGTGCCAAGGATTCTCCAGGCAACGTTTGTCACCCCACATGGGGATGGTCTCCAGAAGATGCTAAGACAAATTGCCTCGAGCGGGGATGTTACTGTGCATCACTTCAGTCACGTAGGTCTCTGTAGATCCCTTCTCTCAAAAAGTAATCTAACAACAAAGTGGGGCTGCTTTTTTTCCCAAACGAAGCATCCACATGAGAGTTTAATGTACTGGTGCACATTACCTTCAGATCTTAATTCATTTCAACTTTCCTGAGTATCCGCATGTTTCTTGACCTCTTCAAAATGGGCATGGTAGTGTTTCTTTGCTTCATGGAGGTATCGTGAGGATGAATATTTGAGAAACTCACAGGTTGTGTTAGGGACGGTGGAGTTTGCAGGAGGTGCCAGAAGGCTCAGTGCGCAAGGCACAAGATGGGCCTCTGGAAATCTCGGTGGTATGGCTGAGCTGGTTCAGCTCTAAGTCTCAGCAGTGACCATTTGGCYTGGGCACTGAAGTTCTGTGGTCACGCGTTCAGCTGCAGTGTGGATTCAGTGCAAGGCAGGTGGGCACAGGTGCTCTTTTGGGGTTGAACAGGAGCCACTCTGTACACAAGCAAAGAAAGAAAAAGCAGTTCTTTTCTGGTAACGTATCATCATTTTCTTAGCAACCAGGTATACTAACTGGGATCAGATGAATTAGCAGTTTGCTGCTAAGATGGATGGAAAGGGAGGGAAAACCGTGTCAGAGTCCAGGGAAAAGAAAATTCCTGTTTTGTTTTCCCATCCAGAAGCCAGGGGAAGAAGTCATCAGGGGAAAAAAATGCAGTGAGCAGAGCACACTAAAGAGGAAAGGCAGGAAGACATTAAAGTAACCTATTAAATTGCTGAAGGCTGAGTGGCAAAAAATAAATAAATAGAGGCTGTGTAGATTGATGGATATTGGATCTGAAGGGCTTCCACATCTGGTGTGGCAGCTCTTTAGCATCTCATTTCAGTGTGACTCAGCAGGAAAAGTTGTTTGTTCTAACAGTAAAGCAAAGAGATGAAAACAATCCCGAGGCACGTCAGTGAAGGGCTCACATGTCATTGTTTTATAATTGGATCAAACTCTTTTGTGTAGTTTAATACATCTGGATCTTCTGTGATAGGGGTGAGGTTTCCAATGTCACCTTTTCTCACCCTTGTTCATCTTCTACTCAGCTCCTCTGTGATCACCTCCTACTCTTAGGCCACAATCTCTTCCCTTGCACATCTGTGCACCAACATCTGGGCAGCGTGGGGGTAGGGAGGTGGTGAGAGGTAGGCAGTGAGGTTTCCTATGGAGCAGGTGCATAGAGAGCAGTGACTCTAAAGGCTAGCCTGTTAGGGACAAATTATTACCTGATTTAGGTGCTCTGAATTGCCCTCTGTGGGTTCCTGACCCTCTCCACTGACTATAAAGGCTCCAAACGTACTTTGGATCTCCCATCCGTGCTGTGCTCAGCCATGTAACATCRACCCTGGTCTTCATTTATCTTCATACGTATTTCTTTTAATATGCTGCTGCTTCTGGAGGTTCCCGTCTCCCAAAAGCTCTGTTAATAGTGCTCACTTGCCTTTTGTGATGCACTTGGATGCCTGTAGATTGAAACAGAAGTGTCAAGTTTCAGTGGCAGTAAGTAAAAAGGGTAAGGTGCTAAACAAGGGCTTCTGAAGTCTCTTGGCATACTAACTCCGTCTATTTGCCATGTGGTGTTGCAAAACCTTGAGGAGTCGCTTTATCTCTTTGTGCCTCTGTTCTTCATCCATCACAAGAGAATGAAAGTCATTCCACCTATCATTTGTCTGTCTCATATCTTTAAAGGAATTGTCATATCTGGTAGCTACATCCAGCATGGTAGGTCCTTGTCCTTGGATCCATCTTCTAGAGATTTGTAATAGTAGTAATGGCTAATGATTTGTAACAAGAACAGAGCTGGTGCAGAATATCTGTAAGCTCTCCATATTGGTGAAAGCAGAACCCTAGATCCTGTTGCTACAGCAATTTTTCCCCCCCTCTCACATTGACGCTGGGGATACGTCCAAGGCTATTTGCTATCTCTGTGTATGCAATTAATGAGCTGGCTGGGGGAAGCCTGGAACTGGGGCCTGGCACTTATGTACTCCATCATTTGGTCTAAGCTGTGCATCCTCTGCAATGCACTGGTGTTTGACAACCTGGGAAGAATCAGCAAGTGGTGCCAAAGCCCTAGTATCCTTGAAATAGGGAGGTGCTGAAAGAAGAGTGAATGCACTGTAAATGCTAAGATTCCAGGAAGGGTTAAGAGGAAAATGGTCGCTAAAGGCCCCGCTTACATAAATGGAAATCCACTGGCTTTAGAGGGGCCCCAAATTCCTTTAATCCCGAAGCGTGCTGGAGGTTCAAGAAATGACTCCCTCTGCAAGAGGCAAAATGTCAGTTTTGGAAATGTTGCTCTCCTTACATCACTGTCAATCCATAAATCCCAAAGTGTTGCGGCGAGTTGTGTGTATGCTGGCATAGCCTTGGCTGCCACTGAAATACAGCCACCTCTGGGGATGGAGCTCTGGGCTTTTGTGGTCATCTGTCTTGTAGGTACAGAACATGCTTATTGGGGGTGTCTGACCAGGAAAGCGTCCTGCGTCATCTGGGACTCTGCAGCGGTTTCCTTTCCTGCTTCCCCATCCTGTGGCAGCATCTTTCCCACACCGGTGGCTGCCACCGGCTCTCAAATGCAGAGTCCCACTGCTGCATTGTTCGTTGCCATCTCTCAAATCTATGATTATAACTATAAATCCTAGCAGACTTTCCTCATTTGTTTTTTKKWTTTTTTTTTTTTTTTTTTTAGYTTWKWWTTTTWCCCATTKTTTYTTYYTTYYTYWTTYTTTTTKTTTGCCTGCAAGTGGCACCTGGGGTTTGTGTGGTTATTTTTCTTGTATTTATACTCTCCACTGACTTAATTAAGTTCTTGCTTGTTTCCTGGTCTTGCCAAGTTTACTGGCCCCATCAGGGCTTCCCAGTGCTCTCCTCCTAAAAACCACAGCTGCTGCCAGTCACCTGAGACCATGAAAATGGGCAGAAAAACTTCCTCTTGAAACTCAATTTGACATTCTTGAAACAAAAGACAGACAGGAAAACCATGTTCCCAACTTYGGTCAGTGTTTTTAGGCTGGTTTCCTAAGAAAATAAGATTTAGGCACTTAGACTGACCTTGTGTGGATGTGGATAAGTGTCCATCCAGTAGCTCGAATTTTGTGGCAAACTGCAGTCCAGTTTGACGGACAGGCTTTTCAGAGATGCAGAAAGTCTGCACTACACTGCTATGAATACCTCCTGCTGTGAGCAAAGCTTCAGAGAAACAAAAAGGCATCCCACCACACCACGTACACACGTGTAGAAACAGGTTCTTGGTGGCTGGAATTGCCTGTTTTCTTGCTGGAAGATTTCTGACACCCCCAGAGGCTCTTCCCACCTGGTGCCCATTTGCTTCCGTGTGCCTTTGGTAGCAATGTCCCTGGACAGTGTCCGCAGTTCTTGGGATGCCTTGAGTGAAAGGTGTCCCACCATGCCTTTGTGTCATTCCATTTTTAGCATTAGACCTTCACCTCCTTCCCTTTTCAGTCCGCAAAACCCTGTCCACGTGAGATGGAGAGCCCTTCTTGTTCATTCTTCTAGCCTGTCCTGCTGGTGGCCTCGCGCATCCCTTTCTTTCAGAACCATAATCATTTATTCCTTGCCTCAGCCCTGACCTTACACCTCAGGAAGGTTAAAACAGTCATTCCTCCTCCTCCCTGCTTTTCTCTCCTCGCTTTTGGGAAGTCTCTTGRCACACTTTTCAGGGGATTAAGTAGGACTTATCTGGTTGCAAACACACTATTTGAATTCACAGATCAGGACTTTATCCACCGCTGCTGCGTGCCTCAAGTCTGTGGCTGTGGAAACCCGTAGGAGTTTCCCTGTTGACTTTAAAGGACCTCAGTTTGCTGCCCTGCTTTTGTACGAGAGGATGGCTTCAGGTTGCATTAGCCAGCTCTGGACAGGGCATTTCCATTTCAGACCCCTTTCTTATCTCTTTCTGCTCTTTCGCTTCAGTCTTCAAGCTAAGGGTGTTTGCTGGCTGCCTCGTAGGGAGATTTGTATTCGGAAAAGCAGGTGATCTTTATCAGAAGAGCAGGACCTTGTCTCATTAGTGTGTTTTCTTCCCTGCACGTGAAGCAAAGGGGTGAGAGGCGAGATGAGACCTGTCTTGCAGATGCCTGCTTTCAGAATGGCAGCTGAAGTGTGTTCCCCCTCCCGCCCCATTTTGGATACAAACAGCCATCTCTGTTTCACGTAGGTGTGTGTGGAGGAGGGAGGTGGAGTCTGGCAGTGCTTTTACCTGCCTGGACCAGAGGGACAATGTTTGCTGGGACACAAAGGTGAACTGCCCCACTGAGGCCTTGCATCCCAGCACTGTGACGGGTCCAGCATGATTGACAGGTCGTCACCTTGGCAGGCTCAGGGAGGACAGAGGAGAAGTGTGACAGCATTCTCTCTCTTCCTGGAAACTCCCGGTCTCAGAGAATGTTATTCTGATTTTATGTGCACAAAGCAATTATTAAAGAAGAGAAAAGAGAGGTTTTGTTTCAAGCAGTAGAAACTAAAGCCCTCAGCTGTTTGTATCATGTCTCCCTTTCTCTCTCCCCCCTGAATTCACTCTCTCTGGATAGCAGAAATGAGAGGGAAGCTCCATTTAAATGCAGATTTCAAATGTTGGCCAAGAGCAATAAATAGCCCTCTGCTACCCTGATCAGACAAACATTATCAAGTCTCTTTGTGAAGGAGAATTTATGGTTTTAGATTTTCTTTTTCCTTGATGAGATTCTCTTTCCTCTCAGAGTAATAGCGTATTGACGACTTTTTATTTTATTTTTAAGCAGCACTTCAGAGATTATAATGGAAACACAATCCCACCTGTTTCTCCACTGGAGCTATACTTGACAGCCCCGTAATGAGGAAGTCTGCAAATTTCTTATCCTTTACAGTATTGACAGCCTGAAGGGTTAATACCATATTCAGCAGAGGGGAAATGTGCAAAGTAGGGCAATCCTGCAACCATATTTCATCAACTGCCCCCTCAAATGAATCTGCAGCCTCGTGGTTTTGGAGCTAGTTTGGGGTTCAGGAAGTCCGGAGCAGCTGCAGGTGGGTCTCTGATGGTAAGGGTAGCGCGGGTGGTCGGGGAGCCGCAGGTAGGAGCAGGAGGAAGGGGAGATGTGGAGGTCTGGGGTGATTCCCCCACGTCGTCTCCTGAGGCTGGTGTTCCCGAGCAGGACATTGGTGTTGGAAGAACGGTATGTTTTTCTGGTATGCCTTTGATCTGAAGGGTTCCTGGTTTTGGACTGATCGGCTCCAGTGGTAGGTATTGGATCTTCAGGTGTCTAAACCTGGCTGAACTGAGGTTACGGTTCTGAATTTGAGAGCCCATTCATAATGGGAACGTAGAGGATTTGAGGACTGTGTTTACAGTATAAATCAGAAGAGGTTGTAGGTGTGATCTTAACCTGTCAGAGGAGACACCTGAGAAAAATTGCGGATGGCTTTATATCTTTTTAACTTGGAGGGACAGGTTATAAACGGTGAAATATCATGTTTACTAAGCCAGTGCTTTGCTAAATCTACATCTTCGAGCCACCGGAGTCGAGATGGCAATTGTGTTTCTGAGTATGGCTTTACATCTCAATGGTATGGAAAGCATCTGAGAAAATGTAACGATACTTAATAAAGTTAACAGGGAAAGGTCAGCTGAACACTGTTTGTTGCAGCGGTGTATAAACCTCCCGGTAACATCTGTTCCCTGTTATTGTTATAAAAATGCTACTTCATTAGATCTTGGTTGGATCATGAATTAAGTGGCGATATGTAGTAAAACTTGCAATCGTATTAGGCTTGTCAGAGTGCATATGTTGTGAATCTGGCTGGTGGCGGGTAGCACTCTGGGGAGCCACATGGCTTGGGGGAATGGGAGAACGGAGGCTTTCTGCTTTTTTAGCACTGGTTGAAACCCAACTGAGGGTGGAAAGGATTACATTTCAGTGTTGTCTGTAAACGGGCTGGTGCACTTAATAGGATGAGTTGCTGTGTCTCAGCCCAGCTCCAGGAAGACAGCTGTCTCCACCGATGAAAGCCCACAAGCTGACAGCACTGCCTGTCCCCCCCCGTTCGCTGTTTTGGCAAAAAGGAGTAGGACTGAATTGTTTGGGGTGAGAAATGAACGTCCTTCCTCCCGGAGAAGTTTCTCGGGGTAAGAGGAGAAAAGGCAGAAGAGTTTGAGCATCTGCCCTTCATTCTGCTGTGGCTGTGCTCTGCTTGAGTGGAGTGAAAATGCTGCAGCCAGATGCCACCTCCCGCAGCTGTCCCTCTGCGTGGGCGCAGCCGCGTGTGCACGTGCTGGGGGCCGGGGCTGACGGAGTTTAAGGAAGCCGCAGCTCTGGGGAGCCCCTTGTCCAGCTCCTGTCTGGACAAGGCACTCGCAGATATCCTGCGCGCTGTATCTCGATAGGGCAGGGCTTAGACCGGGTGTGCACTCACACACATGCGCACGCCTGCATGCATGCACACACGTGTGTCTCATCAGAGAGCACCGACTCCTGCCTCCCCGTCCCCCATCACGTCTGCCTGCCTCTGAGGGCTGGAAAAGCACTGAGGTGGGGACGACCTGTAGGAAAGTTATTGAAATCTGTTTTTCTCAGAGGGCGCCATCGTGTCATCTTGCATTTCTTTGGCTACCATTAATAACTTTTTTCTAGTTCTTGCTGTTAAATCATTAACTTTGAGTGTTGCGTTTGAAATTCGTGTTCGATGGAAATTTGCAATTGAAGTCACTTGTTGCTTGAATCTTGAGCAACTGTAACTCAACTATTTTAAAGGCATATCCAAAGCAGTAAACTCTTCTGGTCTGTAGCCTCTTGAGTTTGTGGGTTTTGTGTTAAGTGTAAGGAAAACCCGGGTTTATTGAATAAAAAAAGAATTATTACTATATAAAGGATGTTTATCTATCAAGATTGGAACATCCCRTGGGAAAAGGTGTTTCCAGCTGGTTCTTCCTGAGAAAAGCTCAGCCTCTGCCAGTCCTTGCTGACTTCACTTGAAGTTGTTTGACACTCAGTCCCTGTGAAATCCTAAGCAGCCCTGAATCAGGTATCACAGACCCGGGTGCTCCTGACTCCCTCTGAAATATTTTTCTCATGATTCGTAGAGAAGGCAGTCTAGATTGGAGACATTTATTATGATGGGGAAGATAGAAGTGATTTTTGAGGCCAACAAAGTTCAAAGACTTTGCTGTAAGTTTTCAGGATTAAAGATTCACTTGATGCATCTTCCCATATTTAATAGAAAGGAATAGATGAAAGGGAATTTCTATAAAGATTTTCGTTCATACTTAATGATGCCGCTATTAGATGAGCTTTGGCACTGTGTCCCAAGACATGAAGTTTTAAAACCAACCTTTTTTTAAACATTAAATGACCTTTTTCATCCGCCAGCTTTAATAAATAAAGATTAGTTCAGCCTCATTACCTAGTCTGTTCTGGGGGCCAGTTTAATATTTGGTAAAACTAACTAGTCTCCCAAAATGCAAGTGAACAAATTTTGCTGGTTTTCTATCGCACACCCTGCAGGGAGATAGGAAGCGGTAATGCAGTTTGGTTAGTGGCTGGGCTCTAGGAGTGCCACCGCCACCTCCATCCTGGGATTCAGGGTGTGTCTGGCTGTGTTCCTTTCTTTTCCAGAACTTGCCACTTGCTGTGAGCACTTTCCCCTTCCTCAGGTATTTGCTCCCGAGGTGGGCTGCAAAGTTCAAATTCAATCAGAGCTGAGTAGGGAAGAGGGTTTGTTGGTTGGGTTTTTTGGTCCTGTCCCGTCCCCGTCCGCCCCCCCCCCCCCGATGTAGGGAAGTTTTCAAGATTTCCAAAAATAAGAACAGAAAATCCCATCCTAAGTAGGGACAAAAAATCTTTGTGCAAACATTTTGTGCCTAGGTGGCCCGAGGAAATTATTTTAAATGCTTTGGTTTCGACTCTACTGACAATTGAGGAATATACTTGAAAACGTTGTCCAATTTAGTGATTTTGAAGCTTTAAATTATAAAATAATGAATGTAGGAACACTGATGTACACTCCCCCACCACTGATCTTTAATTTTGCTATGTCAGCACCTGGAACTTAAGAAGCATTTTGTGATGTTCATCAGATTCAGCACATTCCTTTACCCTTTCCTGGAAACAGGGCCATAGTGAAAAGTTTACACACATCAAACAGTTTTGTGTATGAGAAAGTGGGGCCCATTCAGGACTTTCTTCTCTGTCTGCTGCTGCTTTCCTAGAGAACTGGGGGGCTGAGGAACCTGCTTGTTGGACACTTTAGTCTCCCAGCCTCTTTGTAATTAAGGGCAGTCACCAGCCATATCAATGTATTAAAAAACCTGTGATCCATGCCCCTGGCCTTAGAGGAAAGCACAACCTTTTTTCTTGCATAATGAGATTAAGATTAACTGCCCTAGCTTTGCAGATAATGATGGTGCTTGCGTGTTAGCGGAGCAGAGGAGACGGTGTCGCCTGAAGGACTGGGAACGTTCGCCAAGACATCTGTGCGTATCGTACAAGAAGTATTGCTGTGTGTTACTTTATCAGTACTTAGTTCAGTTTAGCTCCCATAAAACTGGGGAAAAGTAGGAAGAGAAGGAGTTCTTGAGTGGTTATCATTGGGATACAAAGTAAATCAGGTTAGCGTGGACCACCTTTGCTTCACCAGTGGATTTGGTATCTAGTTACCTTCCACAGCTGGGGTTAGGGCAGGACTGGGAAGCAGAGATGCTCTGCAGGTTTGTCATGAGAGAAGAGATCCCACTGGGACGAGCATAGCAAGGCTGAGAAAAGAGCCCTGAAATGCGATGCAAGGTGGTTGTTGAAATTGGGCTATGCTTTGAGATTTGGGTGGGTTCCAAGCAAGTCTCAGCGGCAGGAAAGCCAGAGTAAAAGGAGCCTGAACCCGAGACAGGTTTCTTCATTGGGCTGGGCTGTGTCGGAGGCTCTGCGTGTTGGTGGCAATGAAGGGTGATCGGTGCCTATGCACTGGGGGAGCAGTGAGGACCTCCAAGGCACAAACCRGCCCTCTGAGGAACATGGTCTCAGTCCCACCTACAGCACAATATCACCGTGCTTCTTTAACAGTGGTCCCAGTTAGCTATGTCTTCAAAATGTGTGTATCCTTGGACTCTGCTCCCAGCCCTTGCTCTTGGGGAGGCAGGATACCTCCTGTTTATAGTCAATGTGCTTTGCTTCAGCTGCCACCCAATTTACATGTTTGACTCTGGTTTTCCCTATCTAAAAAAAAAAAAAACCAAAACCAAAACCAAACCTGCTGCAGCACAATGACACGTTTCAAAGCTTCAACAAGGCACCTAGCTGCTGTAGTTAGTTCCATGTTTCCCTGACTCTCAAACCAGCAGAGCCCCACTAATCACTGCTTTGCTAACCTACACAGTGTGGGGCCTGATTCGGCGCTGAGCTGCAACTCCGTTTATACCTGAGCGGTTCTGAATGGCATCGCTCCCTTTAGAGTGATTTTTGGGAAGGGAAGATAAGCATTGGTGCCTTTCTAATCTGCAGAACAAAACCCAATGCTGTTCTTCCTCAGGTACGACTGAATAGCAGCATTCTGGGAGGAGACCTCCTATTAGCAAGGATAAACCCACTGGGGTGCAGAAGTTGTGCCAGCTCATAATGAAACGCTGTGATTAATGCTTGACTCCAATTTCTTTTTGCCTTCCATCAAGAAAATAAAAATAATACCCCACACTATCTCCCTCTGCCTAACACAGATTTGAGTGGGCAGGCCCAGGAGCTGAGTTCAAGAGTCAAGTGCTTTCTGTTTGAAAAATATTTGTCCCTTCCCACCCACGGCTGCCCACGTGCTTCCTGAAATATTCCAGCTATCAGCACCGTACCAACGCTTTCTCAAACGAACGAACCAAGGCTATATGGGGACGTTCTTCCTCTGTTGGGATGTGAGGCAGTGCCCGGATCAGGGCTGCTTGGGGCTGCACAGCTGGATGTCCCTCTCTAGGGGCACCCAGGGCGAGCGGGTGGATGCCTGTGCTGCAGTGGGTGCTGGGCACCACCAGGACCCCAGCAGCGTAGGTGGATGTGTCGTGCTACAGCATGCTGGCAGGTAACACAGCCACTGCTGCAGAGATTTTGCTGCCCACATGTCTGGCAAGACCTGGGAGGTGGGCGAAGCGGCAGGAAAGGCCGTGCGTGGGAGGGAGGATGCGCTAACAATAGCGGTGGCAGGAGCAGAAGTGCCGATGCAGTGGCTGCTTGTGTGGCAGCGGAGATCCCGAAGGGGTGCTGGGGACAGGGCAATGCGCGGAGCCGGGCCGGGTCCCTGCCAAGCCTAACCGCTGCCAATGCCTTTGCTCCTGCAGCTGCCATCCTGGATGACCCCATGGAGTGCAGCAGAGGGGAGAGGCTCTCCATCACCCTGGCCAAGAACCGCATCAACCGCGCGCCTGAGCGGGTGGGGAAAGCCAAAGTGGAGGTGGACATTTTTGAGCTGCTGCGAGACAGCGAGTATGAGACGGCAGAAACCAGTAAGTACCCCTCCATGTAGTTGGTCCTTTCCCAGTTCTTCTCTCTGCCGGCTCGCAGGAGGTGTCTGGCACACTGCGCTTGCTGCAGAGGATAATTGTGTGATAGTCAAGGCGGGTACACAGGGTAAAAAGCACCTCTCGGCTCCTCTGTCAGCACTTGAAAGATCAACACGTGCTAGCATGAAAATGGGTCTCTGCAAAGCCCCTGCTCTGGCTGCCCGAGCACAGTCAGGTTTGGTGCAGGGGTTTGGTACAGCCTGGATGCGGGCGCAGCATCCCCTCGGGAGGCGTGTGGGACCTTTAGCAGCACTCGCGCTGTGTTCAGCACCAGCCACGCGGTTGCAAGGGCTGGCCCTGCCTGGGTGCATCCACCGCGGGGGCACAGTGGTAAGGGGAGGTTAGGCTTGGAGGGCAAGTGCTGAGACAGGTTTTCATTTGAGGGTTTAGCGTGGCGTCGTGAGGTGAGCCCTGGCATGGACTGAGAGGATCTGGGTCCCCAGTAAGCTTTGCCACCATTCAGCTCAGCGGCTTGGGACAAATTATTTTCTTTAATCTGCATGTCAGTAAACAGAGGTAATGATACAGGAGGTGATGCTCCTTTGTAAAGTACTTAATGGTGTGCAAATAAGAGACTCTGGGCAAGTTCAGTGCAATTAAGTTATTTTTAAAACTCCACGGAATGCCATGTGTCAGCAAACATGATAGCTCTTCTAGTGCTTTAGATTGGCAGTGGATTTTTTTGCACAAAGTGAAGTTTTTAAGTGATGTTTAAAATCATGTGGATTAAAAAGAGCTAATTTTGAAAGAGCAGTATGCTTTCCACGTTGCTTTAAAATCCCTTAATGCAATCAGGTCTATACTATAGATGTTCCTCTAGATGCCCAACATGTCAGCCACATGCTGATGAATAAAAAAGGAATCGATGGTTAGTGTCCCACAGACCGCTCAGGAGCCCGMGTGACAGAAACCAAAAAGATCTGTAATAGCTTCTTCCTGTAAGACGGACAATCCTTTGGAATAGGATAGCTTCCCTTTAGTATAATTTTTAAGACAACCTTTAGAGTTCAGGGGAGGACTATGATTTTTTTTATTACAAGTTGGCTTGAAAAAGCTGGAGAAATCATTTTAAATAATAGGAATTTTAGACTTGTTTCCCAAAGGTTCTCTGTTCCAAGCCTGTGTAATCTGCAGGGTATCTCAGAAAGGTATGGTAGTATGTTGTGGTSTAGAGTGGGCTGGTTTTTCACACAGCTTTGGTGTTTCTTCTGTACAGCACTAAGCATCCCTGTGCCTGGGAGGCCCCGTGGAGCTGCATACCCAGCGCTGCTCAGGAGCAGSTCTCTGGGTAACTGGCAGAACGGGCTCAATAAGCCTGCGAGATTAGCAGATCGCTCCTTCATTTCCTGAATTAGCGTTTGCATTATTTATAGAAGCGTTCAGTTAATAAAGTGCATTTCAGCAAGTACCTGTATGTCTATTTATAGAGCCTGTCACCCATGAGGCAGTCTAGATTAAGATCATCACATGCAGCGTCACAGGGACTGTTTAAAACAGCCGTTCTCCACCTTTTTGGATCCCTCATCTCTTTTAACTTTTTCTTGGTCTTTCCCATCTGTTCAGGATTGTGCGCATCCTGCTTTACCCTCATTTGGCACAGCAACAGGGCACATCCAGTCTCACTGGCCRGGTTATGCAGAAGGGATGGGGGCTGCCTGGGTTTCCAAGTGGATTCCCAGTTTGTCCCCAAAAGTATCCCAAATCTCCCAGCGAGCCTCCTAGGAAATGAGAAAATTGCTTGCTTGCCTGAGCCTTCTGTGTCTTTGGAAGAACCAGTAGCATTTTTAGTTCCATTCTTTTTACTTTCTCATAAATCTTCTGCATGTAGCAGTGTTTCTGTTATTTACCTTTGCTCAAGAAACAGGCTCGACTGCCAAGTGACCCCAGATCTGCGGTAAAGATCATGAGCGGGATTTCTTTCTCACTGGCACCCCCGTAACACTGCTCAGAAATTTTTCTGTTGGAATGTTTTTCAAGCAGAAGAATACTAATTTGCTGAGAATGAAGTATTATGCAAGAAACTGCTGATTTCAGCAAATGCGGTGTTTGGGGAGAACATGGAAATGGGATAAGTGAGGAAGAGGCAGTCTTCCATTTCGAATTTTCACCTCGGGGTGATTTTCTTTGTTTTCTTTACTTTGACTTATAGAATGTAAAAAGTAGAAATCGGAGCAAACTGATTTGATTTTGGTGAAGTGAGTATTCACATAATTTTGCAATATGTTATTTGCCTTTTCTTCAGAGGGAAAAATGTCTTGAAGCATTTCTTACAAAAGGAAAAATCTGGATTCTGCATGGCACCACTATTAATGTCACTGAAGTTATTCTTGATTTATACTGGTTGCAGAGGAGAATCAGATCCTTTAACTTAAATTTCAAGGCTTTCATGGCTTTCAAATGTCTGACTTCTCATCTTTAATACGGCACTGATATTTGTTATCACACGTAATATTAATAAAAGCAGTTTAGATGTTTTAACCTACGACTGCAAAGCTGTTATACATCTGTTTAATACTGTTCTCAAATTTCACGCCCTTTGAATCACCCTTAAATATCACAGCTAACATGCTTAGCCAACTGATCTAGGAATGCTGTGATTACACCCCATCAGTGATATTCCATGTACAATTAGTGCTTCAAGAGAAGAAAGACTTTTTGAGAGTTAGTTTTTATTTTAGTGTTGAGCTATTTTTCTTTATTTTTTTCCTCCTGACTRACTCAGGCATCTTACTGTTAGGGGGCCACAAAATCACAATTCCTATGGCAGGTAAAATATGAGTCAGTCTTAATCACAGTCATGCATGGTTTGCCATTTCAGCTTTATATATGAATGAAAACAAACATTGACTGTTCCTGTATGCAACATCTGTAAAGTCCTGTGTTTTGAAATGAGTTTGCAGTGAAAGGTTATGGATAGAGCTTTTTTTTGCTGTTATAAGTAAAGCCTGTTCTCTGTTTTTGATGTTTCAACTCCTTTTATGGAGATCCAAAATGACTTGTTTGATCATGTCTTTATCTAAAACACCTTATTCCTTTTGATGTCCAGGGAGGGACAAATTTTCTACTTGTCACCCTGTCCCCTATCATCTCATCAGTCTTTTAAGCATCTTTCTGTTGTTAATCCAAACATCTCATGGCAGGTCAGCAGTCAGAGTGAGCGGGCAGCTGGAGGATTTTTAATTTTTATTTATTCACACCAATATTTCAAAGTGCCTGATACGTCCTTTCAGTGACATTGGCTCAAATGTGCTATTAACTGTCCCACCATTTTTGTGATCCTGTTGGATTTCACATTTAAGCCTACTCTGGTTGCAGGTTCTTGTTAAGAAGCATAAAGATGCTGCAGGGAGCAGTCTTGGAGCCATGGTGCAGGATGCACTCTGTAACACCGTCTGTTTATGCACTTGGTGTTTTTTGTATGAGAATCCATTCTGACCAGTCCTTGTCACTCAAGATCCTCTGATACGTTTTGCAATCATGGAAACGTTGAGGTAGTTGCATACCTTCCCTGCTCGTTTATTTTCAATTAGAGGCAGGAATCTTCTTTGCATGCTGTTTGAAAACCTTGTATCAGGTATCTGTATGCAGTGAAAGAGATGCTGCGTTCTGCACCGTGGGTGGATGCTCTCACCGGTGCGCTTTCAGCCAAGCTTTGAGCAGGGAGAGTTCATGGGAATGCTTGCCAAGTGCCCTGAGATCCCAGGAGGTGAAAGGCACTATCTGACCATGACTGTAAGTGCATGTACGTACGTATATAATGCGAGAGCTACTCATTTGTTGTTGTGCTTTTTCATGTTCAAAAATAAGCACATATTTCCATCTTCCTTTAAAACATGTCTTGCTGTTCCCTGAGGGTCCAGACCTGTACTTAATTCCTAAATATACTTGTGGAAACCATTGAACCCAGCCCTTTCTCGCTTACGTGGCAGGGCAGACCTGCTAGTATGAAAGGAGGGTCACCGTTTTGCATTGCACGTTGAACGCACACCTGAGCTTGCGTGAGGGCCACCTCCTAGCTCCAGACTGTAGCCTGTGCTGGGAGGGGGACAGGAGCCTCTGACCCCACTCCCAGCTTCTGGGCAAAGGCCATAGATGGAGGTACCGTCATGGGACATCTGAGCTGCACAAGCAGCAGAGGCAGAGGTCCACATACAAGTAGAAAGGCAGCAATCATCAGCTCCCACCTCCGAGGAGTTGCCCCCGAGTGATGGCAGGAGGGATCCTGTCCTGCTGTCCTGCCTAGAGCAGTCCAGGTCTCAGCACAGAAGGGTGTTACCCTGGGTTGTTTTGTTTCCAAAGACTTACGTATTTTAAGTGTTGTTAAGAAGTCTCTTTGCTAAGCCTGTTTCTTGTTTTTCTGTCCCAGTGTCCTCAAGGATGTTAACTTAGAACAGCTGAGTGCAGGCAGTCCGTAAAAATGGCTGGAATAGGAGGTTTGGGACATCTCAGGTCAAGGATGATCAGTAGTACCCACATCCCATCTCACGATAAAGAGGTTTTTAACGTGATGTCACTTCAATGTCCAGTATTTCTTGAGGTACTGAATTCTAAAAGACATAGAAACTAGACACGGTCTTAGGCAGAGGTGTCTGGGTCGGCAGCAATCAAAAATGTGTCCTGCACASTATATAGCTTACATGGCGCCCATGTGTTGAAGTATGAAGAGACTTGAGTGGCAGGGGCTACACCAGTATCTGTGGTTATAGTCTGTGCGGTTATCAGGGATGAATTTTTGGTACAGGGCCGACATTTCTGCATCCCTGCAAGTGCTTGTCTGAATCTGCAGTGCCCACGATGGTAGCGAGGTTAAGCTTTTTCTCCCTGTGGAGACTAACAGTATCAGGTGATGTTCTGAAATAGGAAGTGTGTTTCGATTACAAGAGAAGCCTTCCAAACATGGTCGAAACCTTTGCCTCAGGCACCTCCACTTTGTTTCCATTCATTTTCCTTAATTTTACTGGATGTTTCACCCTTGGAGTGATAAGCCAGGTCTTTTTCTTCTGACAGTTGTTGCAACTCTGTTGCTATGACTACTTAACCTACTTTTTGTTCTTGATACCAGAGATGAGAAAAAAAGCGCTCACCAAACTTTCCCCTGCATGCACAACAAAATTCCCCCCAGGACTTTTGCCCTAACGACCTGTGGCTGAAGAGGACTTGGAGCAGCTCCTTCCTCCCAGATGCTGAATTGCAGAGCACCCGAAGGGTCTGCTGCAGCTGAGAGGGACTGATGAGTGCTGCTGAGAGAGCATGCGGGGGGGGGTTCAAATTGCTGGTGCTCTTATTTAAAAGGATCTTCTGAAGACGTGTAAGTGCCTGTAAATTTTTAAGCACAGAGGAAAAGCAAGTATTGGATTCCTTTGAAGATGCAGCAGAAAAATGTCACTCGTTCTGTAGCTGATTGAGATGGTGGAGGGTGAGAGAGCATGGAAGGAAGGAAAACCCAAGAGAAGATGTTTGCATATCATTGGCACTTTCTGTAAGAAGTCAGAGCCATCAGTATGTATAGGGACCTAGTAATATATGGAGTTTTTCCTTCAAGTAGCACTTGGAGAGAACCAAAACCAATTCCCCAAAGTGACAAACTAAGTCCTCAGCTTTTTGGCCTCATATTCCAGTCATGAGGCTATGGAGAGTTATGAAGTCTAAGGCCAGAGATGACCACCTTGATTAGCTGATCTTGTCTTCTGCAGAAAATGGACTGTAGACATTCACTTGCTGAACACCACACTCAGCCCCATAGCTCGCTGTCCTTAAAAAAAACCAAACACAGTATAGGTTCTCACTTCACATCCAGTCTTGATCCTAAAGACTTGAAGTTGGTAGAAAACCTGCTCTGATATGTAATACGACAGTTTTGGTGATAATTCCCTTCACTACAAAAAATATGTTCTGGTTCGAAATTTTCTAGCTCCTTTTTTCCAGCCGCTGAATCTAGATAACTTTTTACAACCATCACAAAAGCTTGTCTGAGGTGTAAGCCAGGGACCTGCAGCGAGGAGGATGGTGCTCTGAAACAGACTGGCCATTTGATACTGAAGAGGCTCTATCTTTAAAATCTCAGCTTTGCGATACGGTGGTTTAGTTTTTACATATGAAACTGTTGTGAGCTTGCTCTTGCCAGAACTGGTAAGTAGTTGCGGTTCCTCCTTTCTCCCCCGTGGGATCCTCTTGCTTCAGAAAGCAGTCGCTTGACGCCAGTTGAGCAAACGTGGCTTTGTCTGTCCGGGGAGAAAGGAGCCACGTGCATGGCCATGCTGAGGCAGGTCTGGTATTTCAGAATAAGCCGTGGCCAGCACATGTTCACACGAGCCTTTTGGAGTCTGGGGGTTCAGGCACAAAGGGCTCTTGCCTTCTGTTCGCGAGGCTTTGCCTGCGCAAGCTGCTCTGGAGGTGCGTTTCTGAGCGACGTGGCTGATTGGGGTGGCAGTGGGGAGGTGACACCGGCTGGGGTAGTCCTTGGAGTGCCATTAGGCTAAATTTGTGCTGTGAATTAAAAGGACAAAAGGTTGCAGTTTAGCTCGGGAAGCTAGAGGGAAGAGATTTAACTTCTTCATTTTGTCAGGGTCTTTTTATTGTTCTGCTAACCTTGGTGGCATGAAGCCAGAAGATTAACTACTGCCAGAAAAAAAAACCAAATGAAAAACAGTAATACGATCCTTATTATTACCACTGAGCTCTGCAGAGGATGAGGGAAGAAATTCATGCAAGTTTGTTTGCTGCTAGATGATGCTTTGAAGCTAAGTCACTGCTGTGTTTAGCATCTTCCATAAACTTTGGTTAATGTTTTATCTTGGAGCATAGCAGATGGGGCCAAAAAGGGGTGTTGTAAGAGAGGGACCCCGGTTCTGAGTCAGAGATGAGGATACCAGGGCTTTGGGGGAGAGTTCAGGTGGGATTTAGAAAGGCTGGGGAAGGACAGAGAGGAGGGTGTCACAGGCAGGGTGACAGTGCTTCAGAGGGAATAGAGGGATTTTGGGGGGAGATAAATGGCAGGGAGTATGTTACGTGAAGGAGATGATACTGTGTCCTTAGTAAGGTGCAGCAGGTACTGTAAGCATGACTGTCAGCTGTAAATTGAGGATGAAGTCTAATGCATGTTTCTTCTCTCTGATGCCCGCAGTGTGCCAGATTCTCCCAAAAGGAGTGGTAGGCGTCCTGGGACCTTCCTCAAGCCCAGCCTCGAGCTCTATTATCAGCAATATCTGTGGGGAGAAAGAGGTAAGTGGAAATGTCCTGTGTTGGAGTAAGTCTATGCCCTTGCGCCGACTGACTTGGCCCCAACGCCCTCGCGCCCGGCGGCTGCCCAGGGCTGGGAGGGTAAGGCGGGAGCCCTGGCTCCTTCCTCCCGGTGGTTCACGGCAGGCCTGGGGCGAGAGCAGAGTTGCCCACCGTGGGTAAGGGGCACCGCAGAGATCCTGACCCCTTCCCCAGCCCCGCCTTCTGCACGTTGTCCTTCAAACCAAAGATGCTCTCGGTGGGCTCTGATCGCAGCAGTGCTTCCCGCTGGCTCCCTGGGAACACAGCGTTTTGCTGGTGATTTAGTAAGCATGGATTAGGTTTTTTAATTTACCACTATACCGAGCAGCAATGCCTTCTGTGCAGATCCCATGCAGAAGGGCTTTCTGCAGCCTCGAAGGGTTTYGTTTGAGACTCTCGTGTCTATGCCAAGTCCCAGCCACAGCCGCACAGCTCGCTGCAGCTGCAGCTTCCAGCTCTGCCTTATGCTGCCTCCTCCCTCGCCTGGGTCTGCCTCTTGCATTTCTTGTTCAAGTCTGGTGCTCTGTTTCTCAGTCATCATTTCTGTGTATGCACACCTCCTTTCCACCCACGCTCCCCAGACCCTCTCCAGCTGATGTCCACGTGCCTCATCATCGCCATTGTTTTTTGTCCTCATGTCCCAGCTGCAAGGCAGAGCAGGAATTCATTAGACAGGGCCAGGGAGGTACCTGCCTATGGTACTCCAGGACATCCTTGGCAAAGATGACTTGCTGTAGTCATCTTACTTGCTATATTGTCCTTCCCATGCTCCGCCATGGCTTCTAATGAGCAGAGTTGACAGCTTGGTTTATCACCCCTTCTCCTAATGCACATATTCTTGCAGTTTCTTCCTTTTCCATTTCCTCTCTCTTTTCTGCCTCCCTTGTCCTTGTTTTCTTCTGTATCACCTTTTACTTCGGCTTCCTTCACATGCAACACCATGTCTCTGCTGAATGAGGGGTGCAAAAACCTCAGCTTGCCCTGGTAGATGCACATCCTGGCCAAAGTTCCTGGGTGTGACATTACTTTGTGCATATACTTGGAAAGCTGCACCCCTTTCTGTTTGCTGCTGTTCCATCAATGCAAACCCTTTTTATCTGTGTCCAGGCTATGTGCCTGATTTAATATTTTACAAACCTTGAACCATCTTACACTGATCTGGCTTTGCTCTCGGGAAAAAGAAATTGAGTTCTCTTCTCACAGTTCATCCCTTTAAAGCCAGATAACATCTCTCAGCCATTCAGTGGTCTCTCTCTGGAGCCCAGCCTCCGAGGAGGGGAGTGCCTGGAACTGAGCACTGTAAATAACTTGCATTCACAAATGACTGCTGTTCTTTGTTCCCTGAGAATCAGAAGTGTTGAAGAGATGGAAGAGATCTTTTAGACCTAGTGCTTTGGGCTACAGCAGGATGGGTCTCTTGAGAGTATTTTGTAGTGCTTTCTCCAGTTAAATGTCCCAGACATGTGCTCCATCCCAGGCAAAGGCAACTCTGCAGTAACAGATTGCAAGTGTTTTTCCCCTGAAATTCATATTCAGTCTGAGTCTCTGATCTAAGTCTCTTCATTTTTTTTTTTTTTTTTTTTTTCAGAAATGAAAGGTGAGTGCTAGTGTACTTCTAAGGTATTTGATTCTCAAGCTTGATCTCGGCTGCCCTCCTAGTGATGTAAACCTGCAGTAACTCCCTGTGATTTATATCACAGTAGCGTCAGTTGGTGACGCTGTGTTAAACGTGATACAGCAACCCAGCCAGAGCCATTGTACTTACAGCCATCCGTCAGGTAAAGGCGAGTGTCCCCATTTTACCACCGAGGCACCAGATGGTGGAGTGACTGGCCTGATGTTCACCTGTGGTAAAACTGGGGGATGAACCTGTGTCTCCTGTGTTACCCCTCTAGTACTGCCTTTGGCCTAAAGATTTCCTTCCCTCCTGTCTGGGGAGAGGTGTTGCACTGGGGCAGAGCTCTTGGAAAGGAGGGGAGGGCTCCGGGACTGAAGGTGAGCTCTGAACCAGGGCCGTGACCAGCTCTGGGCACTTGCAGGAGCTGCTGTGGTGGTGGCTGCCTTCACCTCTGTCTCCACCTCTCTCTTCTCTGTTAGCAGTTGTTGCTGCAAGTCTCAGGTTCCATCTGGCTCGCGAGAGTGATCAGCACGCTCGTACTGGAGCTGCCCTGTCTGCTCTGGTTAAAGGAATTTGCCTTTCACTTACAGTCTGCTTCTCTCCCTGTTAACAGAGCCCGGGATGAGGGCTGCAGAGTGAAATCAAGGCAGATAGCAGCTTATTACTCTTTAACTTTGCTATTGCTAACCAAACAGCTTATGCTGTCAATAAAGCAGCCATCACAACCTACTAATAGCCTTCCCCAAGAGGAGAGAGGTGGGAGGCATGGGATGATAGCTTCCGGAAGGACTAATAATGGAGGAAAAGAGGACTTGACACTCCTCTAATGAAGCCAAAGCAGATGTTTCCCTTTCTCTGTCTTCTATTTCTTCTAAATAATTCACTCAGCAAAAGGAAAACGATATTCCTTCTCCTTATTTGGCTGAACCCCCAGTGTCTGAGCTTGATCTGTTTGCCCACCCGTTCTCTCTACGTGAAACTGCCAGGTGTGCAGCAGAGCTGCCTCGGAGGGAGCCCTCGGGCTGTCCCCCCGTGCAGCTTCCCTGCTCCCCCTTCCCCAAATTCCCTGGGAAACAGCATCCCGCTCCCACCTCCTGCTCCGCTGTATTAATGACAAGCGCAGCATTATTAGGACTCGTGGTTACGGTCCCGTTGGAGCTTGCCCACCATATGACCACCTGTTACCTCTCCACTGATCAAAAAAGCCCAAAGCTTCTGGCTGCTGTATCTGTTCCTCTCTCTCCTGAGCCTTGCCAGTGCAGGGTCATTTTGTTCTTCCCTTCATCTCTCCTAATTACGTGACGACACGTCGGTACTGCAAGGCAGAGGTGGATTTGCAGCACTTCACCCATCTAGCACACAGCAAAGGTCTGGGGGTCTCCAGCATGGGCTGTGTAACTCCCTGCCTGCCTGCAAAGCATCCTCCGTATTTACCCAGGCAGCAAACCCAAAATGAAGTGTGGGCCCGGCTACAATTAGTGCCCAAGCTAATTAGCTTGAACTCATCCGGAATGGTTTCCTGTGCTGTAATCACAGCCCCCGTTGCCTTTCTCTGAGTGGCTCAGCAAGACTTTTCCTGATCCAATCCTTCCTGTGGCTTCTTGTTGCTGCAATAATTATTTTCCTCTGCTGTTGCACAAATCCCACCCTCTTCTCTTCACTCCGGTGATGCTTCTGCAGTTTTATTGGGATATTTCACTTTCTGCCTGCTGTGCATTTCACACCAAAGGTCCTTTATGGTAGATTTACTTGTTTTTATTTCTTTTTCCTCTTTAATTATGTCTCCTTTCCCCTCCTCCCCACTTAGGTTCCTCACTTCAAGGTGGCACCAGAGGAGTTCCTGAAGCTGCAGCTCCAGCGGTTCACCACCCTCAACCTCCACCCCAGCAACACCGATATCAGTGTGGCTGTGGCAGGAATCCTGAATTTCTTTAACTGCACCACGGCCTGCCTCATCTGTGCCAAAGCTGAATGTAAGTCATTGCCAGGCTGGGTTCGGCTGCCCCTCTGCTGCCAGTGCCTTCTCTTCTATCTCCCCCTGCGTGTTTGGTGCCTGTTGGAGAAGGTCCCACAGGCAGCGTGAGAGCTGCCTCGCTGTTGCATCCCATGGTGTTCGCCTCGCCTGGTTGTGGTGGCAAGGTCTCTTCTGTTGGCAGCAGGCAGGCACTCGGTCAGAGCAGCCCGAAACAGCGGAGACCTGCAGGGCAGGTTTTCCACCCTGTTGCCCCATGGAGATGTTTGCGGTGTTTGTGAGAGGAGGAAAGGGGATGGGGGAGAGACTTGCCTGCCTTCTGTTTGACAATCTGAAGAGTGTTTTGCTTGCACAGATGGGGTTTTGAAATGAGAAAAAAAAGGCTTAGGCTTGTTTCTGGAGATTATTTTAGGCAAGTAAAGCTTCTTGAGATATGTCTTTCCCAAACTCACGTGCAGTTTGTGGCCTAAAAGCAGGACTTGATTAATAGTCAATACGCTGCACACCCTCTTGGGCTCTGCAGCCATACATCTGCTGGTAATTGTGCATCTGGATGCTGGAGCATTCACCTCAGCCAGACCATATTCATCTCTGCATAACTGTCCTAACATGGCAGGAGCAGGCTCTGCATCATAGTGGTTAGAGAGAGTAAAGTGTGTCCTATGATTTTTAAGGTCAGCGTGTATGTAGGTAGCTGGTATGTACTAGCCACATCTATTTTGCTTTTATTATCCTGTAGCCAGATTCATTAGCACTAGTTTACCATACAAGCAAGCCTAGAAGAGGGGCTTTGAAAAGGCTCATGGATCCAGTGATAGCTTTGGGGACACTGGCAAGAGTTTAGCAGTCTCTGACGGTGGGGCCAGGTACAAAGGAAAGGCAGCATCCTTTCCAGCTAGCCTTGGGCAAACTTCACACCACCAGCTGTGCTAGTAATGCAGTGTTGCGGCAGATTCCTGCACAGGGACAGAAGGAATAAGAGTGTCTTTGTGTTTTCTTTTTGCTTTATGTACCCCGAGGAGACCAAATTCTCAGCTRATGTAAGTCATTAAATTGCCTTCAGTAGGTATGCTCAGATTTACACCAGCAGAGGACCTGACCCTAAATCATGCAATTAAAATAATGCAAATGGTCTCCTGCATTACTTCTAGTGATGGAATTTTTCATTGTCTAACCTTAAGCAAAAAGGGAAAAAAAACAAGGGGGAAAGAAAAGATAATTAGGTTTTCTCACCTGCCGTGCTGCACGCTCACAGCTCTGTCCTCATGCTGCTGCCAGGCATGGAGCACACACACACATCAGCACACCGCCGTACACCCCTGCCCTTCTCCCCAGTTACGTGCCAAAACGTGCAGGTGCCTCCCRTTGAAATATTAATACCTCCCTGGCATTAATGTGATTCTTCATTTAACTGGATCAAAACCTTGGGAACCAAATTGCTTGCATTAAAATAACACCCTTTTAATTGAACCAGTCTGGTTTCTTTTACTCTGGTATTCCTGGATGACTCAATATTTAGGATATGCTGTGCAACCCGAGTCCTTCCCAGACCCAGGGAAGCAGTGGGATGGGTGCCTTTCATGCATCCTGCTCTCTGTGCTCAGTAAGGACCTTATCTGAGTTAGGCTTGAAGCACAACATGCTCTGACTATAATGGAGTGCAGAAGAGGCATAATCCAGCTTCACGTAGGAGCACAAGCCCTCATTTTCCCTTAGGACAAGCAGGGCTCCTAAGCACAGTCCTTAAACAACTAACTCGAGGCACTCTGGGCTTTCGGAAGGTTCCCTGGAGGCAAATGAGGGGAGCATATGAGCTGTCTGCTCATCAGTGAGGAAATGCCTCACTGATGAGGGATGTTATTATTTTGATCCCAGGAGGGAAAGTCATAGCTGTTTTGGTTTAAGTACAAGGCTGTGGGATGGGACTCCTGGGTCCTATCCCGTCACGCTCATACTATCACTGTAAGGAGTCACATCCTTCCTCTGGGGGCTGATTGTAGTTTCCTCTGGTAGAAGCAGAAAATGATCCTCAAAGTCAATGGACTTAGGCCAGCCAAAGTGTAAGGCAATGGTGAACAGAGTAAGATTATGTGACTCAGTTTCTCTGTGGTGTGGAATAAGTAGCTAGTTTGTGAATTGCTCTGAAGTCCTAACATGGAAGGCTTTGTGTGATTCCACAGAAACCTTAACCCGAAAAGGCAACCACAGACACATACAGGGGTGCGTAGACTTCACAGGAGCTACTCTGTATGCTCTGATTGTCAGAGGGGAGGAAATAACACCCGGTGCTTAGGAAGGGAGACCAGGGCACTGAGGTCAAAAAGCTTGTGCGCGCCCTAGGGCCACAGGGAGATGTTTGAAGCAATGCTGTTGGTGTAGGAGCAAGGCTGGATGATGGGAATCACCATTTCTCTTCCCAACAGAGTCAAGAATTGCACCTGCACAAATCCTGTGCAACCATGGACAGAACTGCTGGTCAGGAAAGCTCAGAGAGAAGGAGCCCATCTCCTTCTCTCCAGTAGCCTCACAGGCAAGAGCGATAAGCAGGGATGTGGGAGTTCACAAAAGCCTTCAGATCCTGCCTTTCCTGCTTCCCAGGGGTGTTCCCTGGCAGCGGGCTGTAAGATGTGCCAGGTACTCTGGAGGGGAGGTGTTGTGGTTTAACCCAGCAGGCAGCCAAACACCACACAGCTGCTTGCTCACTCCCCCCTCGCCTCAGTGGGATGGGGAGAGAATCGGGGAAAAAAAAGTAAAATTAATGGATTGAGATAAAGACAGTTTAATAAAACAGAAAAGGAAGGGAAAATAATGATAATAATAATGATAGAATACACAAAATGAGTGATGCACAATGCAATTGCTCACCACCCACTGAGCGATACCCAAGCAGCGATCGCTACTTCCTGGACCACGCCTCCCATTTATATATTGAGCATGACGTCACATGGTATGGAATACCCTGTTGGCCAGTTGGGCTAGCTGTCCCGGCTATGCTCCCTCCCAGCTTCTTGTGTACCTGGCAGAGCATGGGAAGCTGAAAAGTCCTTGACTAGTAGGCTACTTAGCAAGAACTAAAAACACCAGTGTGTTATCAACATTCTTTTCATACTAAATCCAAAACACAGCACTGGGAAGAAAATTAACTCTATCCCAGCCAAAACCAGGACAGGAGGCCGTATCTGCAGAGAGCTTGGGGGTGGGCTACTCCTGCCAGCTCCAAATGTTTGCATAAGAAAAGGAAAAATAAAATAAGCAAGGTCAGGACGTCCCACTGGCCAGCTTGAACCATGGACCTGCCTCTGTGCGTACCTATGGTCCCCATAGGACTGTTCAAACAGCGCATGCCCGATGTAGCCTCTCGGCGCAYGGTGGTCCTCGCTTTAGTACTTCAAAGTTGCCAGGAGGGGTCTACACGCCCTTGCTCATGTTCGACTTGCGGAGCAGCCTTCTGAAGCGCCGGTCTGTCAGCAGCAGCATCTCACATCCTCTCGTCATCAAACAAAGGGGAATCTCTTCAGATAATAGAGACTTGCCTCCACGCTGCAAGGGGAGTTGCAAGCAGGAGGACTGATGAGGCTACAGGTAGGATCTAACGTGCTGGAAACGGTAATTTTCTCGAGCCAGAGGAGGAGATCAAACGCTCCCTTTTTTCCCTGGTCCCACTTCCTCCTCTCTGTGCCTGATGCGCTTTAGAAACTTAGCAGCTGGGCTCTGCCTTCCTCACCGCAGAGGCCAGGGTGGGTCTCTAACGTGGGCTCATGCCCCGGTGAGCTGTGGGCTGGAGGAGAAGGCAGCAATGGAGGTGCAGATGTAGTCAGCAAAGGGAAGAATGAAGAGGAAGCTGAGGGTCTGATGTGAATCACAAACTCATAGCAGTTGGCAGAGGGATGCTCTCCAGTTTGCGTCATTAACTTACAGCTGAGATAAACAACCTTTGGAGTTAAGGAGCAGGATCTCATTTTTTTCTGCAGGAAATTAAATAGAAAAGGTACATTTCCAAAGGGGACGGCTGAAGTTTTCCTTCCACACACCCACCCCTTTCTGTGAATTTCTGTCCCTTGAAAGCCACTTCGTGGTGTAAGTCTGGGCTTCTCCCACCAGCAGGGTGGCATGCAGAGTAGCGCAGGTTTCCCTTTTCCTTCAGTTCTGTCCAAAGCCGAGCGCCGCGGGGCCGCGATCTCTGGCAGCGCTCTGTACCGACTGCAGTGGAAGCACTCCCTGCTGCCAGCCCGTGCTTCACCGTGATGTTTGCCTGGGAACGCTCTCCAAGGGCAGAAGTATTTTATGTTCAGTGATAGTCCTGGGGACTTCAGCCCGCGGGGACCATGGTGGGTCCTGGTGTCAGCGGCCAGGTGTGCTCAGCCCTCATCACTGGCTTAAATTGGGTGCAGGTTTGGTAGTGAGTGCTTGGGGAGCTGCAGCTAGTGCTGCCTCCCCTCCTCCTAAACATCCACTTCTTACAGAGTACAGTGTTAAATGCCATGAAATTTAAATCATTGTGGGGAAAAAAAGGGTAAGTTCCCATGTCTTTTTTTTTTTTTTTTTTAATGCAAGACTTTTATAAAGTTAGTAAAGTGCTCCTAAAATCTTCCTCAGTTTTGCAGCAGTAGGTTTTGCTGGGATGAGCTGTAAGTAAACTTGGTATTCTCAGGACTGTTACTTGCAGCAACCTGTCTGGTCCCTTGCAGATGTGGAATAAGGTGAAAATAAACCTCGCAAGGATCAAATGAAGGGCTTAGGTAAAATTTACTGTTCACTTGAGCTAGTCCATGTGTCCTGTACACAGAGTGAATTCACTGGCTAGTGAGAAAGAAGAAGAAGCTGGTGTGATACAGAGAAGTCCTGGCCGCTGCTGGTTTTGTAGTCCCTTGCTGAGTTCCTACCTGTACCCAGAGGAAAGGTAAGAGGCGAATGCATTGTAAAGAGCTCAGTGCAAACTTAGCTTGCTGAAAAGCTCTCACTGTGAATGAGAGGCTCCTCATGTTGGACATATCCCTTTTAATGCACTGCTTTCTTACCTTTGTGAAGTGCTGGGAGTCCTTGAAAGCAGCGCTCTCTAACGCTAATCACACCACATCGTATCGCTTCCCCGGCCCCTGACCTTCTGGTGAATGAGCGAATTCATCCAGTCAAAAGTACAGCTAGGTTAAGAGTAGAGCTCTGTCTTGAGGATGGGTTTTGCCCCTCCACCAGCTAGGACGTGATTCTGCTGATAGTTCTGTTCTTTTCAGTTTCCTTCAGTTCAGCTTTCCCCCTTCTTTTTGGATTGTCTTTCCCGTCTTAGGGACGGGATGTGTGACCATGCTAGCTGTCTGTGTCTTGCTAATGATTACATCTGGTGGTCTCTCTGGTCAATCAAACCTGACAGGAGGTTATTTCCTGATGAAACTCAGCAGCTGGATAGAAGAGACAGACTCTAGAAATATGCTTTCTTGACTAAGAAAAGCTGCAGCAGGAGCTTTGACATCTTATTAGACATCAAGGAAGCCATGTTGGAAGGAGCCCTTGCAACGACCTAGCTGCAGGAAGAAACTTCAATCAGAAGTGCCAAAGGCAATAAGGCACAAGTCCAGGGAGGTCGGGACTCATCCATGTGGGTGCTCACTAATTATTACTTCTTTTCTTCAGCTCCCGTCTGAAGGGAGAGCTCCGTCCTGCAGACTGCGTGGGGAGTGCCGAGGTAGCCAGAGCCCTGGCTCTTTGCCATGGCCGATCACGTCCAGACACTGCCCGAGGAGGCGGAGGGGGCACTCGGAGGGCTCGGTGGGGGCACAGGGGAGGCAGGAATGCAATGGCAGGGCAGAAAGAGGGAGGAGGGCTTTGACATGGAGGTGGAAGGTGGGTCTCCAGAGACCTTGCCCAGTGATGGAGGCGCCGGACTGTGAACATTGTCCTACTTTGCTCTCTAATTTCTCCACAAAGCACCAACTATGCTTGCTTGTTTGTTTGTTTTATTATCGGCTTCTGTGTTGCTCTAGGAATCCCCAGTCCACACGTAATTCTGCACTGTGCTAGGACCATACTCACAATTTTTTTCACGATTTTTTAATGTAGACCTAATGTTGTATTTTTGCAATGATCTCTGTTTTGTGTGACTCTCAGCAGAGCTTTTCATCTCCAGGGACACATGCCCTTGGAAGATAGCAGCTCCCCATCAGAGTGCTCCAAGATCTCCAAAGTCTATCAGGTTGTGCCTTGCAGGGCACTTGGTTTGGGAGCTAGTAATGCAAAGGCTTAGGGGGAGGAATCACCCTCCAGCAACCAGCAATAACCAGAACAACCCCGYATGCAGGAAGATAATGGAGAACTTGTCTGGACTCTGGGGTCCTGAGTGAATTTGTATCAGCGATCTTATCTCTTCCCAAAAGGCCTTTGGGGCCACTTTTTGTCTGGAGAACAGCTGGAGTAGCTCCATGGTTTCCCATTCCCTGCTGGCCCAAGCCTGTGCTGCAGCCCCAAATCCTTTCCTTTGCAGYGCAGAGACACAGAACTGCAGGACTGCTTCCTACCGGGGATGACTATGGGCTATGGGAGAAGTGCTTTTTGAACCAAGCATAAACTTTAAAGGTATCTGTTTTTTTTTTTTTCTCCCTTTTATTTGAAGGCCTTTTAAACCTAGAGAAGTTGCTTCGGCAGTTCCTCATTTCCAAGGACACGCTCTCAGTTCGGATGCTAGATGACAGCCGGGATCCTACCCCTCTCCTAAAAGAGATCCGAGATGACAAAACAGCTACCATCATTGTACATGCCAACGCTTCCATGTCTCATACCATTTTGCAGAAGGTAAGTGTCTATTAAGTGTCACAGTTGTACATGCAGCTGCTTCCACTGAACGAGATACTGCGTGCGGTACATGAGCATGCACGTGCAGGTGTTGTATGATAATGGAGTGTAAAAATTCCTGCAGCAACACTGGAAATGGTCTCTGCTGAGAGGGGAATTGCCACTGATGGAGTTTCTGGGGAAAATAATTTGCCCTCTCTTTCCAGGACTGTATCTGTAGAAGCAATGGTTTAATTGCTCTGGGCTGATGTGTTTGCTTTCTGGAAGTGGTGCATGCTTGTGGCTCCTGTTGCCATCAAACAGCCGTGGGGAGCTGCTTAGCGCTCTGAAATTAGTCAATCAGTGCAATAGTTTTTTCTTGTTTTCTCCAAGTACATTTCCAACTTTTTGCTTCCTTTTTTATTGTCTTATTAACCGAGATTTTATTTTAATCATGTTTATTTTTAAATGGTCTCTTGCTGCAGTTTTTAGCGTTTGTTTTGATAGTCGACTTCAAAATTGAGCAGTGACTCCAGATGGAGTCTAAAGTTGTGTATAGTTTCCCACATCCTGGAAGGAACAAGAAGAGCTTTCCTGAATGGAGCCAGGATCCAAGCAATGGGGTCCCCCCTTGGCTGTTGGTGCAGGCATTACACACGGTGTCCTGGCTGCGGTATCAGGGAGTCAGTCATTCAAAGGCCTTGACTGTATCAGGTTTATCCCTGATGACAGCCAGCAGAAACCATTAGAGCTGTTTTTATTATTCCCCCTCCCTGCCCAAGATTTTTATTCCACTGCTTGCAATTTTGCATTTCTAAATAGACAGGTTTGGGGTTTTTTTGGGTTCCCTCTATGCAGGTTTTGTTTTTTTTTGGTGGTTTGGTTTTGGGTTTTTTTTTGTTTCTTTTTTTGTTTTTTTCCTTTCTCCTGGTCCCTATTGCGTGCTGCCTGGCTGCTGAGGGCTGTCCCCCTCCTCTGTTGCTATAGTGACTTTCCACAGGCACACAGCAGCGCTCAGGCACCCGCAGTCTCCCTTCCCGACTCCAGCATCCTTCTGCCACAACTGATAAAGATGTCAGAGTTTGCCACGATTTTTCAGCAGTTCAGTAAAACCTAATGTAGTCTTGCCGGCTAGAGGATTGTAGGAATGGAAGGTAATAAATAATGAGCTTCTGATCTGGCAACTTCTTGCACCCTGGGAGGCTGGAAAGTATTTTCTTTATAGAGGTGCAACCAGAGTAGGGGGTGAGGTTGCGGTGAGCAAATAGGTATATCCTCGGCCCCTGCCCACAGGTCACCAAAAGCAAGAAAAATGCACTATTGGTTTGAAAGTGCCTTGTGTCAGACCTGTCTCAGGAGACCGGTCCTGGCCTTGGACAATGAGAGAAATTGCAATTTCTCATCTCTTACCCTCTACATATGGTCTGGAGACACATGGTTGCTTCCTCGATTACCAGCCTGTCCCAGCCGCCCACCTGCCAGCGGGCACGTTAAATAGATGGGAGCGATGCTCCCAGGAAGCGCTTTGCTGCTCGCTTTGATTCTCTGCCCTTGAAATCAAATGCACTGACTTCAGAGTGGGTCAGAGGGAGAGCTGACATTATCGCTGTCCCCAGGAAGGGAGAAGAGAGGGAAATGGGTGCCAGGTTTTATTGTGTAGGGGCTGGAAAAYGAGGCAGCTGTCTGGAAAGCTGGCTGAAAGGCGGGTCAGCAGCCTCCTCTGGAGTCGCAGTGCTCTTTTGGTCAAACGACTTTGCTGCGTCCATTTTGGCACCTGTGCAAGGGACAGGCTGACAATGTGCAACCGAAGGGCTGGGCACAGCCAGACCTAAGCCACCGTCAGTCATCTGTGGGCATCTAAAGCTTTCCCCTCTGTCCGTATCCACTCCCACTGCAACGGTAGCGACCGCAGTTTTGCACARAAATAGGTAAAGAATAGGCAGGAGTAGGGAGAGGTGCAATCTAAGCCTCCCCTTCGCTGTGTCTTTCCTTCACTCACTCTCTGTTGTTGCCATGCTCCAGCTTCTGGGGGAGATGGAAAGGGACTAAAACCAAGTAAGGAGGTGCTGCCTTTGGTCCTTCCCTCCCTGCCTCCAGTTCCTCTGTGTGGTCTGGGGTGATGGGAAAACCTCTTTGCCAAGGTCCGGAAGCATGATTTGAGACCAGCTGTGCTTGGCAGTGAAACAGGCTTTCAGGAGGATCTGCAGATTAATCCCCTACTTTCCTGAGCATCTGTTCCCACAACCAACTCCTTGTTTACTGAGAATTTTGAATTTTGGAAAAGGACTTCAATGATCTGGTCTGTGATGTCTAGAGCAGATCATCCCATGGAAAAATCTGTGTCCTTCTTTCTGCATCTCCATACACTTTTACCCTCTTTTTTTCTATTTCTGCGGCCACCGCAACCCTGTCTAAATTCTGGAGAACGGGCTGAGTTACTAGGTTTCATTCATCCTAATTGATTTGCAGGAGTGGAGCCCAAATCTTACTGATACATCTGGGAAATCCACCACTGGGATGACTGTCCTTTTTCTGTAACTCCGGAAGAGCTTTTTCTGCCTGGCTCTCTGCTTCGCATTGTTTGTAGCAAAAGGAGGCAAGCCCTGAGCGCTCTCAACTGCTGCTGTCCCTCATTATGTTCAAAAAGATATTGAACAGGAGAAAAGCAGCATCCATTAACAAAGCAGCAAACCTCAGCCAACCTCGCTTTCCCCCAAACACACAGTACACCCGAGGAACTCCTCATCCCAAGGGGCTCTGGAGGCCGTGGGCTGGGGCTGCAGGACCCTTCCTTGCCTTGCCGGGTTCTGTACGGGCCGTTGCTGTTGGGGGTGCAAAAGCTTTTACTTCCAATGGACATCTTCCTTCCAGGTTGTCCTTGGCTGGATGCACCCGCAGGATGGGGCCACGTGCAGAGATCCCCGAATGTCATCTTGCACCGTGCCRCAGAGGGAGCAGGGACGATCACGGGGGTCTGGAGCTGCGGCTCGTGTAGTGTTGGGTGGTTTCTCTCTGCCAGGCAGCCCCTGTGCAGGTGCTTTGTCAGTGCTGTTGCAGAGAGGAGACCTCAGAGGTAGGCTCAGTCCTGCTGAAAAATTGGTTCCCCAGACTTTAATTTCACAGGTCAAATTGTGTTGCTGTGTTGCACCCTTGCCCGCCTGCAGGAAGACAGCAGCGCTTGCATGGAGTGATAAGGATGAAAAAGCAAAYGTGGCCCAGTCTCTGCCTTGCCGGAGTGGAGATTGAAGGTTGTCAGGCTCCGGTCTAATCTCCTTTCCTCTCCTTCACAGGCAGCTGAACTGGGAATGGCGTCTGCCTATTACACGTATATCTTCACTAATCTGGTAAGACGTTTTTCTCTGCTTTTCTCCCGTGTGCGTGTAGAGTCATGTTAATGGGAGCTGATCTCCCCGGCCCATGAGAGCGTCGGGAAGAGCTGAGGGGGAGCGGGGGATTCGCGGAGGAGAGGGAGGGAGGCAAGGAGGGGTGTCCCCCTGCAAACCTGAGCATCAGGCAGGGAAAGTCTTGCCCTGTGGCCTTTGGGAGGTGAAAGCTGACAGGTGGCCGGCAGCACCGATCGATCCCGTGCAGCTGCCAAAGGTAGGATTTGTAGACACTGCGGCCGGAGCCGGTGTGATGAGATGTGCGGGTCCTTGGGAAGCACCAGCGGACGGCTGGTTCCTGACCGAGGGCGCAGGAGGGTTATGCTGGAGGTGTCAACCCCCGAGCCCGTTCCCCGCGCCGGGAGAAGGGCAAGCTGCGCTGGGGCGCGCGTGCAGAGGGCACCAYGGCCCCGTGCTGTTCTGCTGCACCTCTGAGAGCAGCTGTGTAAGACAAAGGAAGGATGATACCATAAATGTTGAGAGGCAGAGCGGGGTATATCTTCAGCATGGCCCCTGGTGATTTGGCTTTATAGCTACTAATAACATTAATGGCAGGATCGTGTGGTTAAACCCCTGAGTACTGTGCTAAACAAGGAGTAATGGGCTTAGGCAGCAGCAGGGGGAAACCCAAAATAAACATCAGAGAAACTTCTCTTGCTGCAGCAGCTACAAGGCTCTTGAACAGGCTGCCAAGTGGCGTGGGGGAAATGCTACCGCCGGGGAGACCAGATACCTACCTATTAATGCCAGTGTGGGGATGATGGAAACCTGAGTGCGGCAGGATGGGCTGGATGATTAAGTGGAGGTGCCTTCCAACCCCAAATGATACTCATATTCTCTAATTTCTATTAATATTTATGCCAGGGTGTGCGTGTGCCAGGAAAGCCGAGAGCTGAATCACGCTTTGTGTTTGGGTGGGAGACAGACGGGAACGGATGGAGCCAAACGTGTAGGCAGGAGAGCTGGAGTGGAGAGGAGGAGGGGGAAGGAGTGAAATGGAGGGGTTGAAAGCCAAGAGAGCAATTGGTACAGAGAATGGAAAAGAGATAGGGAAAGGCGATGTCAGAAAAGAGAAAAATGCAAAAATAGAAGCCACAAGCTTCCTACCTGAACTAATAGCATTCTGATTCCTGCTTAGCGCTTGATCCATAGGTCCTAACCTTGCTCAATATCAGTCCAGCAAGAACAAGCTTCACTGCTCCTGTTTATCCCCAAGCAAACAATCAGCACTGGGCAGGAAAGCAAAAGGAAGGGATGTACCTGGAGGGGATCAGCTGGTGATGGAGACGGGGGGAAGAGCTGTGGCCTCGGGAGGTGAAGGTCACTTGTTTTAAGGCAGTGGCTGCTGCTTTGTGATTTCTCACCCCCAGTGCCAGCCCCGAGTCAGAGTGTAGCTGTGCTGGTGCTGCTGGTAGAGCTCGTAAGGGACAGTAGTAGCCGTCCCCATCAGACCCTGCTCACAACGCTAAACCACTCCAGTCATTTCCCAGTCCCAGCAAGTAGTTTTCCTGTTGCCCCCTGGTCCCACCAACTGTTTCTTCTTCCACTTGCCCTCCCCAGTCCCAGCAGTCGCCGTGCACCCCATGGACCGGGACTATGCATGTAGTAAGGGATTTCTATTTGCACATCACCAGCACAGTGGAGTCTGTGTTCATAGATGGTGCTTGGACAACAGAAATAACTATAAAAATTAAGCTCCCACCACCGCCACCACACTAGTTGAGCATGGGTGTGATTAAGCATTTGCTTGAGGTCAAGAGGTGAAATTTGTYTTTGAAACCCATTCCTCTAGTGTAATGCAGTTATGGCAGGGGAGGCAGGTGAGAAAGAAATGAGTTTTGTTGCCATTCACTCTCACAGGATATTAATCTGTTTACCCAGGTTATTTTACCACTTTGTCCAAAAGACCAGCCCTCAGCGGAACGAACTGGATTTTTGGCAGGGACAGTTAAAGAAAGGTGACATCACGCAAAACCTGGGCAGATGGAAGAGATGTTTAAGGAAATTAGTAATATTTAAATGGGGATGAGAGATGGGAGTGAGCAATTTAGACTAATAAATCTGGAGGGATTATCAAGCTCCTAATGAACCCTCTGAGGTTTTGTAATCACTGCCTAATAGAAAAGATAAAATCATAGTGAACTGCTGTCAAGGGGAGCAAGCAAAAAGATGGTTTTAAATGGAGGGAGAACCCATCAGAAGGGCAAWAGACAGTCTGTATAGCATTAAGCTGCTTGGAGATGGAAAAATATTTCAGGCAAAAAAAGAAGAGAAAAGGGGATAAAATGCTGAATTAAACACCTGCCCTGCGGCACTAGAGGGGAATTCTGTTTCTGTCTTCTAGCATTAATTTTATTTAATAAGCACATCCCAGCCGACAGCTAGTTGTGTGCCGCAGCTCTTCTCTCTGCAGAGCGTTAGATGGAGGCAAGTTGCTGCAACTCCCCTGGCACCGGTCCACGGGGAGAGTGATTTGGGGGTGACGGCTCCTCCGTAGCCAGCCTGATGCCTGCAGATAGCGTCAGCGTTGCTCTCCTCGCCGTTCAGCGGGGAGGCAGAGCGGCGCGTGAAAGCAGATGCCAGCCTTTGGCAGGAGATTGCGGGAGCAAACGAGGAGGAAGTCCTGGGCCCCCAATGCATTTCCATCGGAGCCGAGGCGAGTAGCCTGATGTAAAAATATCCACAGGCTAATTTACTGCATGCGAATTCATTATCAGCCTCCTTCAGCCAGCTCAAGGGATCCTTTTTGTCAGCAACAGAAGCTCAACAAATTTTCCAGGAGTCCTAATGAAACTCACAGAACAGAGCAGGTCTGTTGCATATTTTCTTCCCCACGTCCGTCATCTGCGTACGGGGTACTCGTGGCAACTGAGCACCCCTTGTCCTCAGTCCCCTTGCAAATAAATCTCAGTTTGACCCAAGTTTCTTCATGGCGTCTCCACACGGTGACAGACTCCCTTGCTCTGGGACTTACCCTTCTGGGAGGGCTGAAATTTCCTGATGATTAATGGCAAACCTGACCCAGTGGCCAGCTGCTCCCTGCGCCTTGGTCCGTGCAGTGCCGAGATGAGCTCAGAGCTGCTCATCGTCCCTTCCCAGCGCCCTGGCAGGGCACAGGGTTTCTGTGTATCCACGCAGCTTATGACTGTGTAAGGAGGCGATGGTGTGCTCCATACTAATAATAATAGTAATAATAATACTAATAATGCCAGTACATAAATAGAGCATTGCAAGCAGGCTGTTGTGCRTAGAAAAAAAATGTTCCTCCTAGTGCTGGAAATTCTTGAAATCAGCAGCGCAGAGCAGGAGGCGTGTTGGATGCCTCCAATATCCTGTGCTACAATTAATTCTTTTAGCTTGTTAATTCTGTGTAACTTGTTGTTGGTTTTGTTGGTTCCCCCCCCCGCTCTTTTTTTTTTTTTTTTTTTNTTTTTTTTTTTTTTTTTAATTTTTAATATAACGTATGGACCTCAGGCTGGGTTTAAATTTCAAAACATTTATCAAGGAGATTAGATGGAAATAATTGAAACAATTAAAATTATTACTGTAAGAAGGAAGGTGTAAAGGAGTTTTACTAGTGCCTTGAGTCAGACGCTCTATTCGTTGGATGCAGTTTTGTTCCCTGACAATATTGTGCGGAGGTGTTGTTGCTGATAAAACAGCTGCCGTATTCAATTTCCAGAGACCAGATAAATCAGTTTTGGTTTGGTTTTTTTTGTTTCCTGTTTTTTCTTCTTTGTTAGTGATCTCTAAAGAGGTTGGCCTTCATATAGGATGAGGTTTTCAAGGCTGAATTGTCACTCTGGATGCCCCGTTGGAACTGGAGGGGAAACTAGTGTCCAAATCACCCAGACAACATCACACGTTTCAGCGGTAGCTTGCCATTAGGGTAACAACCTTTGGAAGGAGGGAATGATGTAAAGTAAAGCGGAGGAAAAGTGGACTACAGGTTAGTTTTTGGCTGGGACTGTGGAGCTTAGGTTTTCAGTCCTGCTTTGTGAAATGACCTTCTCATGGTGAAATGACCTTGTCTTTCTGTGTCTGGTTCTGCAGCGTGAGCTCCAGCACGGGCCGTGGTGTTTGGCCTCGCCGCACCAGGTCGGCTGGCCGCGAGCACCCTCGCTCTCCCTTGCGCAAGTCAAGAAGGCGGACTCTCTTGTTACGCTTTGACAAATTTTACCTTGCAGTCCAGCCAGCCTTCCTGATCCCCGGTAGCTGATGCAAACGTTTTTGTAAAGCCCCGATCTTTCCCCAGATTTATGGTTCATATTTTCAGTGGCATGTGGTAGCAGGGCAAACAAATCAGGTTTTTGCAAGGATGCCAAAGCAATTTCTCCTCATTCTAGTTAGCATGAGAAAAGGAGGATTTAGACGAAGCAATAACTGTACYTCCCTGCATTTTGCTGCCTGTGCTACCTTACCTGTCTGGGTCTTCTTTATGCGTTGTTCAGAGTCCATCCTGTGCTTGATTTCCAGTTGTTGAGTAAATCATTCTCTCAGATACAGCCCAGGCCCTCTGATGTGAGAGCAAACCTCTCTCTTTTCCTCTGCCCTCATGCTGTCTTGTCCTATTTGTCTTTCAGACTTTCTACCCCTTGTTTTCCAAGAGCTGTGCTTTTCAGGTCCCAACATTAACACTTGACCTCTTTGCTCTTTGAGGATTTGTCACTCTTCAGACCTCAGGCTCCCTGCAGAGAAGTTGAAGCAAATTGCTTTCACTAAGGATGTGGGCAATCTATTTTCCTAAAGTGCTCCCGTTTGAAGAACAACCTCCAAAATTTAATAGCTCTCCTTGCGTGAGGAGGTAAAAGACCCATCCTTACTAGCATATGGCACACTGATGCTTTTGTGATGCATCAACTTTGTAAGAGCAAGCAGATTATATATGGGAGTTCCCCTAAATTGTCCCCAAGTTCGCTGAGATCACAGTTCCTCTTTAACTACATGAGTGGCCAAATAACAGTGCCTTGGGTAGATCTCCCACATCCACTTACCTACTCAAAAGGCCAAAATTTGTTGCTGTGATGACTTTTTTTTCTTCCAGAGAAATTGATTTTCACATGTGGCCCATTATAAACTTATTGACTCTGTCAATAGTTTATAAATAAACTGAGCCTTTCAAGAAAACCATAAAGCACTTAACATAATATTGTCCACTTGAGTAAATAAATAAATGTGTTCTTAGAGGAGCTTAGGAACGATTAACAGACTTGGCAGCTCAGCCCTGAGGGCAACAGGATCCAGAGAGGCAAAGGCAGGTATTTTCTCCACTGCTACATCTAACAGAGGAGGCCTGACGATCTCAGGGGAGAAATTGGTCACTGGTGCCAGATTGCGAAGAACTGACCATTGCAGGGGCCAAACGTCCCAGTCACGTAATGAGCACGCAGCCATGCACAAGGTTGGTAGTGATGCTCGGGTGGCGGTCCCTGGCGTGCCTCTGTTACGGAGGAGGATGGGAGGTACCACCAGTCCCCTGGGAAAGTCATTCACTTTAATCTGTGTTTTGTGTCCTTTGTTGATTTGCATGTTTTATTTCCTTCTTGTACTCTTGCTGCTGTTAATGATCTCCATCAGTACRAGAGCACTATAGGGGACCTCAGTGACACAGGAGCCTAAAGTCTTTTCAAGCTTGTTGTGAGGAATCCATGTTTTAGTTGTTTGTTTGGGTGTCCCTGGAGGAAGAGTAGTCCTTCTGCTCCCCTCTCTGTCAGCGAGTCTTGCTCTGGACTCAACATGTTGTTCGTGCCTGAACTGTGAAAACCTGGAGTAAGCGCAGAGCAGTTGCATCCGATCTGTTCAGTGTAAATAGGGCCAGGATGGTACCTTCTGCCCCTTTGGACTAAGTGTACTAGTTCTGCCACCCCTGGCCTGGGGAGAGACTGCCTGGAGAGCGTTTTGTTTGCCCAAGGAACCAAGAGCTGAGATACTTTATCTCCTCTGGTTAACCCTAAAATGGTGAATAATGAYGCACATTGGCATCCAGTGATGTCAGCAGTGAAGTCACTAGAGCTGTGCTGACTTTGCACTAGCTGAAGGTTTGGCTCTTGCATAAAAGCTGCCAGGCAATCTCAGTGTGGGAATTGAAAGTCTTGTGGTTGGAGGGTGACAGCTTTTCTAAGCACCAAATACTCTTGAAATGGAAGTTTTGCCAGAGTGAGGGCTTAATAGAGAAATGGAAGCCTTGGCCCAGTATTCTCCTTCCCATCCCACATAAAAATAGAGAAGGAACAGTACAGCGCGTTCTGGACCCACAGCAAGCCTGTGCCTCGTGTAAATCAGCCTTCGCTGCCGTCAGAGGGCCGGATCGTTGGCTGGGACCGAGGGGAATGAGGTCAGTGCAGCCCGCTGAGCTTACAGCACCAGGAGTTTCTCCTGCCGAGCACTGGGCAATGACAGTGTCAGAGGGTGTTTTGGAGGCTGCTAATCAGCAGATCCAAAAATCCAGTGAAGTCCTTGCAGTAATTAAGAGAGCAAGATAACCACGAGTGTGTGTGTGAGCAAAAGAGAAGAGGGAGGGAGGGGGACATCTTGCTGTCAGTGTAGGCTGAATTGAGCAATTCCTTTTCCTTCCAGGGGCTTGGGATGGGGTGAGGTCGAGCAGGGTGTGCAAAAATCTTGGGGTCACTAAAAATGAAACGAGCCCATCTTTATACTTGTCTCCAGTGTGCAGGTAGCGGTTGCCGTCTCCCTGCTTCCCGGGTGATCTAGGTTATTAAAAATGTGATAAGAATTGAGTCAGGGAGTGAGGTTCTGTGCAAACGAATGGGATGCAGAACAATATCACCAGCTGAATCGATAAAGCTGGAAGGAGCTCAATGGCTGATGCAGAGCGCTGAATAGCAAACTGGCCGTCTCGCCGCTGCGGGGTGAGCAATTACGAGGAGCCACTTGCTGAAGTGAGACCACAGCGTGGCAGTGCCGGGGAGTCTCGAGGGTTCGCAGCTCCACACTTTAAAAAACATTTGCTTATCAGGCAGCCTGCGTGACAGTAATAATCCCCTGCTTGACTGGCCCTTTCCATGCAGAAGTCTCCAGCCTCTTCCCAGACTTAGGAGGGAGGGTGTGATCGGTGGCAGTGGGGCCAGTAGTGAGGGAAGACTTGGCCGTCATTTGTGTGGTCTGCTATAGTCTGGGAGTGGATCACTTAGGTGCAGATTTGGGAGGATACTTCATTAATTATATGCTTAAATATGAATGCTGGCTTTGATGCTTTGCATTGTAAGGCATGTTGTTAATCCACGTCTCTTTTAGGCTGAACCGTGCTGTCAGGTTTTTAATTGCTTGCCATTTTTTGCTCTGTGCCTCAGTATCCTCCTCTGTATTCTGGGCATAATAATTTCCTGGCAGGAGTCCCCATGGGGCAAGGCAGCAGTGATTTTGTGCATTACCACGGCACTGTGCTGTGACAATGTGAGGAGCAGCGTGTTGCTGCTGTTGTGTTGCAGAGCCAGAGTGAAACGGGCAGGGCAGGAGGGGGATTTCCACCAGAAACCCACCGGCGCATTGCGGGAGCCCCATCGCCGGTGCGGGCTGAGGTGGGAGAGGGCTTGCGGGTGCCAAGTGCTGGTCAGGATCAGCTGGCACATGATCCGAACGTGCAAGTCAAGAGACTTGCCCTGAGTAATACGCTTGTACCTTATGGGTTTATGTTCCTAATGGAATGGAGACTATGGCCTGTAAATCTCCCGATCGTAATTCACAGCTAGCAACGCCAGAAAATCCAAGCTCATGGCTTTAAAATCATGAATTACAGAGCTTGGCTGCATGGCTTTTATTAGCCAGGTTCTCCCAATGATCTAAATGTTCGGGTCACTCCATAGGTTTTGTCTGCTGCTGTAAAGTGAGAATGCAGGTCGAGTGCCGCATGAAGCACAGAAACCCAAGAGTGACTTCATCCTCTAATCACTCCTCCAGTGCTGTCTCCCAGGGAACCCCTTTGTATTCAATTAGCTAATGTGTGCCTAGCACTTTGAAAATATAGAGTGCCATAGAATTGCTAAGTGTTGTTATTTAACAGCACATATTTACTGGTTGCAGCCCTGTAGTAGAAGTCAGAAAATCTACACTGTAATTGCCTGGTGCTGCTGCAGAATTTGCTGTGATTTGAGCAAAGCCTGGGGATTTTTCTTCTGTAAAAGTCCATTAATTTTGGTTGCAGACCCTCAGGGCCTACTTTTTCTGAGATCTCATGAAAAGAATATTGACTTTTGGTGGGTGCTTTAAAAACCAGACCAAAAGAGGGGGAAGAATTCAGGCAGCCAGGATTGGTGTACCTGAAATTAGCCTTGGCGTGACTTTTGATGGTCTTCTCTGTGCCTCAGGTTGCACTGGTTGGCGTAAAGGAGCTGGACTGAGACCGAGGGCGAAGTGCTGGTCAACTATTGCAATTGTTCCAGTGTAGGGAGGGGAAAAAATCACTGGCAGTGGAATAGGAGGTAATGAGGGAGATGCTGTTTGCACCCATCTCTTTGATTCGCACCCTCTTGTGTTCACCAGGTACCCTGATCTTGCCTGAAAGTATTGCCAGGTTACAAAACTGTATTTGTGCAGACGGAGGAGGCTAGGACAAGGCACACCAGGGCTTGGAGTCCCCCGTTAAACAGAATCTGCTGACAGGTGTGAGATATTTTCCTAATGGCTCCTTGCTCGTAAGCGCATTGGAAAGCTATCTTCTAGCCTGCAAAAGTACTAGCCAGCACTGCAGATAAGGAAGAGTAACTACCTGAGGAGAGGAGAGGTGGCTGTGAAACTATTCAGTGTAAGCAYTAGCCCCACCGGCTTTGTCTAGCAGTCAAGGCAAGGTCAGGTATGTATACCATAGTTGTGCTCGGACTGTTTAAAATTTTTCCCAGCTTAGGCAAAAGTCAGCTTCAGTACATCTCAATGAGAAATCCTTGGATCTGACTCCGAATCCCTGCGCACCCACTACAGAGCCATTCACGTGTCTGCGTCTTGCTTCTTAAATATGAACAGTATTTCTCTACCTCAGTCTGATCTTTGAAAAGGTAAATGCATTAACACGTGCATGCAAACACATGGTGAGAGGAGCCATCTGAGACCATCTCCAAGAGCAGGGTTTTCCACCCCTTTTCCTGACTGTGCTCACCTCTTGCCAGCGTCAGAGGCTCAGCCRTCACTCGCCATCGGGAGGGCAGGGCGGGAGGTAGGACCAGGGCTGACGGATGGGGCGTCAAGCTCTGGAAATCAGCCGAGTGGTGCAGGCCTTGAATGGCAAATGAGTTTGTGTTGCAAAACGTGGGTTTGGAAATGTCAAGTGTGGTGAATGACCATATAGGAAAGGAAAAAAACAAACAGGGACAGAAGCTGAGCCGGCAGCTACTGAAGTATCCGGATGCTCTCAGCCCTTCGCCCTCCGTAGCAAGCCTGACCTTACCAAATCTCTCTTGCCCCATTGCAAATGAAGTGTGTCCCCCAAGGACGGTTTGTCTCCATCTCATTGCATAGGCAGCTCATGGCTCATTTACTTGTTTCTGACCTGGGCCCACAGAATGCTCTTGTGCACGTCTGATGGAAAAACATTTAAAGGCAGAGGGTTGGAGCTGGAGCGGAGGGAAGGGACAGGGAGCAGTGCAGGGAAAGGGTCACGTACAGGCCACGCCATCCCCGTGTGTTACAGAGGTGGATGCTTTATGAGCGTGACAGCAACAGAAATGGGGGTTTCTGCAGCTGGAGGCTTGCCTAGAAAAAGACGGATACGGAGAGCATTGGCTGTAGAAAAAGACTGAAGCTTGCGATGACCAGCCACCGCTAATTGGAGCTAGGAAAAAGCTGCTGCTAACATTTGAAGCAGAGCAAATTGTTGATGCCGGGGGGAGCGTGCCCGGGTCTGCCTGTGATCGCTTTGTCRGGCGGTGAGCCCCAGCAGCTGCCTCCAGCCTTGGCGGGGCGCGGGAACTTCCCCAGGGAAATTGGGCTGATGCGGGCAGGGGTCTGTCCCAAAGGCTGCGCAGGGAGCCGAGCCAGGGGCTGGGACTGGCCCCGTCACTCAGCCAGCCCGAGCAGACTGTACTGGTGGGTTCAGCCTTGCGACTCCTGTGGGACCACGCCTCTGCCTCGGTTTSCCCCGTGTGAATTGAGACCGGCGGGGCTCATTCCCTCACCCAGGAATTGCTAATTTAAGGAGCAGAGTGTAACAAACCTGCCAGGGCTTGAGCAACCTCAAAAGCTTAGAATTTTTTTCGGGGGAGAAAAGGCGTAATAAATAAAGGCACTAATTTCAGCTGCCTTGAGACTGGGGCAGTCTGGCCTAAGACTGAAGCCTTGGACTCTGTGGCTGTTTTGGCCCCTTTTCCTTCTGCTATAACGAAGCCAAGAGGGCAGTCGGGCAGCTGCTCGCATTGTGCCCCGTGCAATTTGCTTCCTGGCTCTGGCTGGGGGCGGGTAGTATTTTGCAGGGGCTCAACATATCTCCTGCTGCTCTGCTTGCATCCAGGATCTCCGCGGGCCCAGGTCCTCATTAGCCATCTGCCCTCGTTGCACAGGTTGACAGGATGCCGTGGGTAAATGGATAACCTGTCAGGAAGGCAGGAGGATAATATCATTCAAATGAATCAATAGTTCACAGGCAATTTCATGTTACCTAACGTTAATGCGGTTGTGTCCAAAATGCACTTAATCCTGTGTCTGATCACATTCTCGTGGGAGTTTGCCATGCTGGAATAGTCTTGTAACTCTATGTTTTGGAGATTTACAGACATTGTTCCTACGTGCACGCATACGCAGGAAAGATAAAAAATGACTTGACTCGCTGAGTTCTCATAGTCCACAGAGCCAAAAGACATCCGTATTAGTGATGGAAGAGAATGGGTATCCAGCAGTTTCTGAAACTATTGCTCCCACCTTCTCACTCCATTGTAGCAATTAGCACAAGAGAAATTAGTGGGGAAGGCACCATTATTTCCTGCTAATAGGACAAGGAGGGCTGGACTCTTCTCCAGAAAACTGGCTTTGTTGTGTAACTGCTTCCATTGTCGTGAGTAGCAAAAGAGAGCTCTCCCTTTTTGCCTTTTTTTTTTTTTTTTTTTTAATACAGTCATTTTTATACATCGTGCCACTTTGCTCCTCAGAAATGCAAGAGGATGGGCCCTGCACCAAAGCCCACAGTCAAAGCACCTTCCCAGCCTCCCCGGGGCATTAGGATGTCCCGCGATTGGCATCTCCTCCTGGTACCTGATGGCAGGAAGGAGCAGGGCAGGATTGCCCTGTGGGGAGGAACTGATTTAATTTAACAGTTTAAACTTTGAATCACTGAAGTGGATATGGTGGTGGTACAGCAACTTCACTCAGCAGATGATGTTTGCCACCCAGGCTGGGGTCCAGTTCAGGGTGCTCTCAGAGGAAATTAAAAATAGTAAAGAAAGGACATGAATTTCTCTCCAGACATGGGTCTCCACAGTCTGGAGGTCTGGGTGGCCTGGGGATCCCTCCTGCCCTGGGTTTGGATGGACAACCGTTGCCTGTGGGCTCGCACTGTCTGGGGCTCTCAGCTGTAGCGATACCCGGGCACAGCAGTGTTTTCATGGGGAACACAGCGGGGATCTTTTTCTGGGAGTGCCTTGGAGAGAGCATTGCTTGGGAAGTATAAATCTGCTAAGGAGCTCTGTGCTCTGGACCTCCCACAACAGAGCTGACCTTTTCTGGCCAGTTATAGCAGGTTACTGGCTTCATCTGAAAAATATCACCCACCTCCCTGCCTCTGCTGTAAGCTCTGTGTTACAGGGAACCTCCTGTCAGAAGAGTTGGTTTATAAGCTGCAAAGAGTAACACCACACTCAGGCATGGTTGGCAGGAACCACGGCTCAGACATGAAAAGTTCCCAGAACCCACTTTGGAGGGGTTTTGGTCTTTTTGTGGAACTTGGCCAATAAAGTACTGGGCTTGGCTTACATCTTCATTAAAAGCCTGAGGACGAGAGGAAACGGCCTCAAGTTGTGCCAGGGGAGGTTTAGATTGGACATTAGGAAAAATTTCTTTACTGAAAGAGTGGTTAAGCATTGGAACAGGCTGCCCAGGGAAGTGGTGGAGTCACCATCCCTGGAAGTATTTAAAAGACGTGTAGATGAGGCGCTTAGGGACATGGTTTAGTGGGCATGGTGGTGTTGGGTTGACGGTTGGGCTCGATGATCTTAGAGGTCTTTTCCAACCTTAATGATTCTATGATTCTACGAGACAGGCAGCCCGCTGAGTCGAGTCGTGGTTAGCACCCAGGCTCTTCCTTACGGGCCGGTGGGTGGATTCCAGCCCCAACTTGGAGGTGGTAGGTTCCACGTGCAGGTTCTTGTAGCTGCATGGTCTCATCTTCTCTTCAATGGTATTGAGTGGTTCTGAAGACTTTGGTGCCTGTTTTCTTCCCTAATCCTGTTTTCTGTTTTGGTCTGCTTTAGGAGTTTTCCCTCCAGCGCCTGGACAGCCTGCTGGACGACCGAGTCAACATCCTGGGATTTTCCATTTTCAACCAGTCTCACGCTTTCTTCCAAGAGTTTGTCCAGAGCCTCAACCAGTCCTGGCAGGAGAACTGCGATCACGCTCCTTTCACTGGGCCAGCAGTAAGTAAAATTCCTTCCCATTGTCCACAGCCTCCTTGAGTCAGAAACTGCTATAGTCCACCAGGAAAACCTTGTGAAAAGAGCTGCAGGCTGGTTCTGAGCAGACACTGGCAATGCAGTGTGAGTGAAGACCATGCAGAGGTAGAAACTCTGGTCTCAAATGTATGGGTGCATGGTATGGACTAATTATTTAATCTAAAGAGCTCGGGCACATCACCAGGCTGCTGTCGTACTGCTGTACCTTGGATTGGCTTTCGCGGTTGTCGGTCTTGGGGAGATGGTGGTCTACGAATAGGAAGAATGAACCAGACAGAGCACCTTAGCTGAGTTAAGTAGGTAGGAGAGGACTTGGGGTGTCAAGCTGTGACTTACAGGGGAGCCTCCTGGTCTGGAGAATACTAAGGCGATCCTGAAAGCCTGCGGTCGCCCAAAGGGACCTTGGGGAACCGTGTGGGTATAGAGCTTTAGAAGGCTTGTCTGTACTTGAATGGCTGTACGGCTTTAAATTCAAGCCTAATCTTAATTTGAATTATATTCAGTATGCGAGTGCAGGGGATGATGCAGCCTTAGAATCATAGAATCAAGGAATCATTAGGGTTGGAAAAGACCTCTAAGATCATCAAGTCCAACCATCAACCCAACACCACCATGCCCACTAAACCATGTCCCTAAGCGCCWCATCTACAYGTCTTYTAAATACYTCCAGGGATGGTGACTCMACCACTTCCCTGGGCAGCCTGTTCCAATGCTTAACCACTCTTTCAGTAAAGAAATTTTTCCTAATGTCCAATCTAAACCTCCCCTGGCGCAACTTGAGGCCATTTCCTCTCGTCCTATCGCTAGTTGCTTGGCAGAAGAGACCGACCCCCACCTCGCTGCAACCTCCTTTCAGGTGGTTGTAGAGGGCGATAAGGTCTCCCCTCAGCCTCCTCTTCTCCAGACTAAACAGTCCGAGTTCCCTCAGCCGCTCCTCGTAAGACTTGCTCTCCAGACCCTTCACCAGCTTCATTGCCCTCCTCTGGACACGCTCCAGCACCTCAATGTCCTTCTTGTAGTGAGGGGCCCAAAACTGAACACAGTATTCGAGGTGGGGCCTCACCAGCACCAAGTACAGGGGCACGATCACTTCCCTACTCCTGCTGGCCACACTATTTCTGATACAGGCCAGGATGCCGTTGGCCTTCTTAGCCACCTGGGCACACTGCCGGCTCATATTCAGCYGGCTGTCAACCAGCACCCCCAGGTCCTTTTCYGCCAGGCAGCTTTCCAGCCACTCTTCCCCCAGCCTGTAGCGTTGCATTGATTCAGTGTCTCCCTTGTGAAATTTGTCCCTGTGTATTTACCTCTAGGAAAACGGCTTGAGGAAGAGGGAGTCTGGATGCAAACAGCATAGAAAGGGCCGGGCTTAGGCAGATGCCAAGGGGCTGTGTTATGTTGCGTGCTCTAATATCTCCCTGATGAGCGTGCAGATCAGCACGGAAATCTTCCCTAGGGACTCTTAATAACTGGGAAGGTTTGCAAAGCAGATTTGCTAGATTGGGCTTGCAGGGGGCTGCGGCTGGAGCTGGGGGAGGGGAGAGAGAAAATGCCATCAGTGGAACCCTTTGCATCATTTTTAATGAACTCAGAGTCCCCTTGACAAGCTGAGGCAGCTGTGTACTGCTGAAAACCTCCTTATTGTCACTACAAAGTGATCTTAAGCAGGCAAAATAAGGAGCTTTCTGCGCTTTGTGCCCACATCCTATTGGCTTGACGTGGAGCTCAGGCCATGGTTAGCAGGTGCCTGGGACCATCCTGCTCTCCCTCCTCCCAGCCCTCCTGGGTGGAGGCGGCTGCAGTGAGCTTGCTGTCTGCCCTGCTAAATCTCTATAGATTGCTACCAGGAAGCTTCCTATTTGGATGACAGTTGCAGGGACTGTTCAGAGGCATTAAAAATAAATTTCCTTCTAATAGTACAAACAGAAGACAGTAGGAACAGGAGCATTGCAGGTGTGATGGGGAAATAAGTGATCTCATTGCGCTTCTTATCCTGTGTTGTCTTGAACAACCAGCAAAGTCTGTAGGTGAAAGGATGCAAGAGTATGCCCCGTTGCAGCACTTTTTTTTGAAAGAGCGAAGGAGTTCAGGGCTGAATGGAGCTGTTTGGTTTGTGAGCCTGAGCCTACATCACCCATCAGTGTAATATTAAGCCAGCTGGATGCTCCTTTCATTCATTCATTCATGTCCCTCCCGAGGACATGTCTAGAGGGAGGGTGCTCGGCCATGCTGCATCGCCCTGATCTAAACCGCTCCAGCCCTGCTGTCGTCAGGGGACCTTCTCGGGGGCTGCAGTGGCTTCCCAAGCCACTGTGTGGCTGCTCTTGGCTGTGCTGGGTAGCTCCCCTTGTCCTAGGTGGTGGTCAGCAGCTCAGGAGGGACTGTTATTCTTGGTGTACAAATGGGAAATTGAGGCATGGAAGGGAATTGGCTTTTCCCATTATATCAAAGTCAGGGAATCTACAGTATGATTGGAAAATGGGTTCAGTTCTCCCAAACCCTAGTGTAAAGTCTTAACCAAAAGATGATTTCTTTCTGATGATGCCACGGTTCACTCTATGTTCGTAGCAAGGCTCCCATCACCAATATGCCATGTCCCAGGTGATGAGAAAAGTGCCTTGCCCCAGGTGGTGAAGACATAGAGCAGAGGTGAAGTGAAATATTCCCAGGCAGGGCATGTGTTTCCTCTTCCATGTCTGCAAGGAAATCCAGTACCATTTTGCCATGCGTTGTCTCTGCCGTTGGAAATCTGGCAGGTCTCATCTGCCAAAGAGCATCTCTCTGTGTAAGAACTTCCCCTTTTAGTCCTGGGAAGCAGATATCTCGTGGGATAGCTCATACTAAAAAGAGAAAAGGAAGCTCCACAGCTGGAAGTGACAGGGGGGAGGTTTCCTGTAAGCTGCAAAATCCCAGGGCTTTCTTGCTAGAGCTGAGAAAGCATCTGAGGAAGGAGGAGGGAGCTGCTTGCTCTAATGCCATTCTCATTAATCACATTGCAAAGAAAGGAAATCAGAGAAAATCATTCAAATTACAGATGGCTAGATTAGGTAATTAGAATTTAGGCTAAAACAGATGTTTGTAATTAAGTGTTTATGTCATTGAATAAAATCCAGATTGTAAAGTCTATTTCACAGGATTTTAATGGTTTTAATCCTCTGTGTTATGTTTGGGGGCAAAGATACGGATGATAATATTTTAGGAAGAAAAGAAAAAAAACCACATGGCAAAACCCAGACTAGCCAAACCTGTTCATATTTCCCTGGAGATCAGTTTACCTTTAAACATGGCCTTTACACGGGAGATTTCTGTAAATGAAAAATAAAGTGGGATCTTGCACTCAACCATGCTAAACCTGCTGTTAGTTTCTAGAGGGTAGATCTGATGTTGGGAGGAAGGTGTGCTGCATCCAGCAAGGAGCTGTAGTGTACCGAGGTAGAGCTCAGGCACCATTCCTGCTCCCGAGGCGCAGGGCATCAGATAGCGTTAGTTTGTCTTAAAGACACTGGTGAGAATGGTCCTGCCAGCTGATGTGCGCAAGGGCTGGAGATCTGTTTCTTGACCCTTTCTAGTTGGTGAGTAGTTCCCAGGGCTTTGTGTCACAGTTGTACCCTGCAACACCTCCTTAGTTCTCAGGTACAGCCTCTCCTCGTGCAGCTGACCGGCGTGCCAAGGGGAATGGAGCAGCGAGCCTGTCTGCCCAGCCCACCATCTGCTCCCTTTTCTGGAGCCTTGTTCTGATGAGGCATCCGTCAAGTGGCAATTTTTATCAGCAACTTTCATTGTCAAGAATTAGGCTGTAGGGGTAGAGGGAAGTCCCCTGAGACCCATGAACCTGCGAGTGGAGGACCACCACTGAGCTTACCAAGTCTTTCATGTGCAGCCTGTCACGGAGCTCTTATATTGCAGAGGCRGTACAAAAACAACAGGGATCTGCACAAATCAGACGATGCATGTAAGGAAGAGAATCAATTTGTTAACAGGCAAATTGGCTTTTTGTGACAGAGTGACAAAGCTGTGGTTTAAAATGAGAACATGAAAGTAGTGAGAGGTTTTATAGATGACATGAAGAAAGTTGAGGCGATGTACACAAGAGCAGTGACAGRTCTCCCTTGCTGAATCTGCCTGGAGGAAATTAAAAAGGTGCCGCCTCCAGCTCTCTCTCCACTCCTCTGCTGAAGGTGACGGCCCCAAGGCATGAGAGACCACGTGGCTGCTCTGCATCTGTTCCAGTGCAAAGTCAAGCAGCTTCACTTACCGCACCACTAACTTCTGTGAGCCTGCGGGGAAGCGGAGTGCATGTGCTAAAATGACCCAATGCTCACCTGAACCTTCTGGGCTGCAGGAGATATCTGGAAGCAGTGAGCTTGTATTAACCCCCCCAGTTAACCTTGAGAGAAGACACTTGCCTACCTACGAAAGCCAGAGAGACCAAAGAACCCAGAAGAGCTGCTGCACTCCAATGCTATGTAATTGTGAACGGTTTCCTCCACAGAACCTGCATCCCAAATTACCTTGCTGTGTTGAAGACGATTTATTTGCGTTGCCGAGTGACTAGTGGCAGAGGAGATGGCCATTAGGTAGGTGGTGTAGGGCAACAGAGCAAATGCTGCACTGGGTTGAGGTGAGAGACAAACGGGAGAGCGGCAGCGCCGCTGGCGGGGTTGCAGGTGTGGAGCAGGACGATCCCACACCAGCGACCACGGGAGGATGTGGAGTGCCTTAGAGGATTTTGGTACCAGAGGAAGGAATAGAGTGAAGGCCATGAACCTCCCTAGGTCTGAGTCCTGGTGGCTGCTCAAGAGATATTGAAGGGGGAATCAAGCTACGTGTTTAAAAGGAGGGGCATGGGTCCGTTTACTTGCATGTTGCTGTGTTGCCAGGCTCCCATGTGTCCACGTGCCATGCTCCAGGGCGCACAAAATTGAGAGGCTGGCAAAGGAGCCTGGTTTTGAGCCCAGTGGGGCAGGGAATGGCTGGCATAAATGATAAGCAGGATCAGGAATGGAAATGTGGTGCTTCTGAGGAAAGTTGTGATATTTTTGTAGAGAAGGAAGGAGGTATGTTGAGAGTATGGGAGGGACTCCCATTCCCTACCAAGAGGACTTGATCCTGTGCATCACAACCCCCTCTCCAATCCCTAAATTGCTTGAAATCATAAGGAGGCTGCCAGAAATCCTAACAAATTGCTTGAGGCTAAGGAGTAAAATATTCCAATCAATAATGTCAAATGCTTCACTAAGAGCTACAAGTCTCTTGCTCACCAGCTAATAAGAGATCATTAACTGCTCAGGGAAAATGGAAATGAAAACCCAACAGGAGACAATTAAAAATGCTAGGCCAATATTGTGATTTGGTATGAGATAGTGAAACTTTGGGGTCACAGGTGTTGCGTTTGCTCTTATAACATTTTCGTTTGGCCAACTGGTATTAATACGGTTCCTGATTCAGGAAAGCAATTGCTAATTGTGTATGGTATCTTGTAACCTGAATGGGATTTGGTCCACAGTTAAAATTAAGTAGATGCTAAAGAGCTTCACGGAACAGGGGCTGAGGACAGGACAGGCTGGAGAGGTCCCATCAGGAAAGGAACTTGTATTGACGATAAAAAAGAAAGGTAGGAAGAAGGATATATCAGCTCCTTTAAGCAGCTCTGGAAAATGCTTCCCAGGAGGGGAATGTTTAGGTCAGATGTGAATACTAGACAAAAAACAGTAGCAGACTTGCCCCCGCACAGAAGGGAAGAAGTGCAGGAGAGAGGCTTGGTGCTGTTGCAAAGGGAACTGTGGTATCTCATAGCTGAGGCAGGATAGGAAACAGGATACCCAGCTTCTGTTCCCACTCTGCCACCAATTCCTTGTGCGTCCTCAGGCCGCTCAGCTCCTCTGGTGTTACAGTTTACCTCCTGCAAAATAGCTGTAATAAAACTTTATAGCTCTGGAGCCAGTCAATCTTTATTATTAGCAGAAGGCTCTCAACATATATGACCTAAGGTGCTTCCCGTTGCATGGGAGAAGGGTCAGATACAAGACTGACAGATGCCAGTTAAGTTGCTCAGTGCTCACTATTTGTGTAAAACAGATTAAACTGGTACGTGCAGGAGGAATGTGATAGAGCAAATGTGAGTCTGTACCAGGGCTGGAAAAGCGAGGGGTTACTGGTGCCATTAGACTGGTGKTTGGGGTTTTGCTAGCATTAGGCTGGAATCATGCCTTTTAACTCGTGCTGGCTTGTACGTTTTAAGGTTTTGTGCTGCTGCTTGTTAACTGCCTAATCCTGGGCCATTGTGGTCAATGAGGTCTTACCACTGATCTGAGTAAGATCAAGCAGGGTTAAGTCCGGCTCACTCTGTTCCAATTAGTAACGCAGTTGAAGCCAAAGGTTCGTTGGGATGATTGAACTGGGCGAGATTGTCCCTGCAGGGCCACTGGCAGAAGTGAATAAACCTAATCAGGCTTTGGGAGGAATAGGGGATGCGGATACTGCTGAAGTGCCGTAAGTCACAAACAGGGTAAGGTGGGGGAAAGGAGCCCCAGGCTAGAGACTGAACCCATTGCCGGGAGCTGGGAGGGATGGTAAGAGGATGGTCTCGGAAGTAGCCATGAGGAAAAGGTACCCTTGATAGTAATGAGCTGCAGCAGCTTAATTCCAGCAAAGTCAGGAGGTGACGATAATTAAAAGTGAAATCTTAGCCACAACAGTGAACACAAGAGAGCAAATGGCTGATTATTAACTAGATCAAAAACATCGAAAGGGTTGTGCATGGGCCAAAAACACAGTTTGTGAGGCTTGATGGACAAAGAAATCTGATTAAAGGCAAACAAAGGAAAGATGAGAAGGAGAGGGGACGAGCTCTGTGATTCTGGACATTGCTTCAGCAATGCCATTACAGAGCAGGTGACACCCAGCAGGAAGCTGGAGGCTGTAGCAAGGGACTAGATGGTGTCTATGGGGTCTGAAAGCCAAGACTTAGTTGTTTGAGAAGCAGATCTAGCAAAACCTCATTTCTCRTGGGATCTGCCTTTCATAGCAGTGGTCGAAGAAGGACTCTCTGGTGCTTAATGAAGGCTGAAGCAACACAGTCATCTTCCCTTCTGTAGGTGCAGGCACAAGATCTTTATTCTGCCCAGCCACCTACAAACCTGATGCTCTCAGGAGTGTTCCCCCTGGCCAACAGATTAATTGGGGTCACCAAAGCACCAAAAAACCACAGCTTGATTAGAAAGGGTTAGAAACCCCGAGGAACAAGCAAGCAGAGACATAAAGGGTAAGGAAGCAAGCAAGAAGAGAAGGAGAAACGTAACAGACTGGGAGGGGGACTGGGGCTGGCAAAGGGATTACACTTGCCCCAGTGATGCCTACACGGGCACAGCAGTTCAGGGGTACCATTGCTTTTGTCTCCCTGTCCTCAGATGGGTGCAGACGGGGTGCAGGGTGTTGCTGGAGCAGAATGGTAGGCAAGCAGGGCTTGCTGTCTGTGCGGAGGAGGCCAAGGATTCTGCTCCTTTCTGAACCTAGCTGAGGTTCTAGTTAGAGCACTCTCCTGCTTGCTGCAGGTCCTAAAGGTGCAGTGGGAAGCTCAACTTTTGTCTTCCCGGCTCAATTTTTTTCTTCCTTTTCCCCACAGCTCTCTTCCGCCCTGCTGTTCGATGCTGTGTATGCTGTGGTGACTGCCGTGCAGGAGCTGAACCGGAGCCAGGAGATTGGTGTGAAGCCCCTGTCCTGTGGGTCTGCCCAGATCTGGCAGCATGGCACCAGCCTAATGAACTACCTGAGAATGGTGAGAAGGGACTGAAGTTTGGTGGTGTGTTAGGAGCTAGTGCTCGCCACTGCCGGAAGCAAAAGATGTGTATGTACATGCTGGTGCTGGCACGGTTCTCAAGCACGGTGTTGGTCTGTTTGAAGGTAGCACTGGGAATGAAAAGAGAAGAGATCTGAGGGCTGGTTTGTCACTGGCCTTGGAACGACATGAAATTCTCAATTTTTCAGGCTTTGCTGCAGAAAAACTGGAATTCAATGATTTTTTTTTTTTTTTAAAGTATGAATGTTTTTAAGTGATTTGAGCTCTGTTTTGAGTGAAACTGAGTTGATATAAGGTCATGCAATAGAATTGCTTAGAACTCAGTGGCAAGAGGTGAGTTTCCCTGTGAAGGGGTTTGGGCTCCTTTGAACCCAAAAGGGTGGTTGCTGGAACCGATCAAGCCTAGTTCTGGCATGAGAACAGATCCTGAAATTTCAGCCTTGTGAAATAGTTGGAGTTTGTCAGTGTGATTCCTCAGAGCTGAGCTTGACCATGCAGAAGCAACATGTTTTCTGAGTCTGCTTGGGGTGCAACTGAAACGTCATAAGATTTCCACACCCCCCCCCCCCAAAGGAAGGCTCAGCTGAACCTGAACCTTGCGCCACTTTGGTCCATGTGTGTGAACCCTGCTTTAAATCTCACGCTTAGTCAGAGACAACAAAACTCTTCAGCTTCCCGTGGCTCTGCTATTGGGAGGCCCAGTAGCTTGCCCTTGTTACTGAAGAGGTGCTCCAGCAGCAAATGAGCAGTGGTTAATCTGCACAGTGAGGCTAGACACTCATCCTGGCTCCGTTGCAACATGCTCTTGTGTTAAACGCCGGCCCGATGCAGTGAAACAGCATGTAATGGTTTCTGGAGGAATCCCCAGCTAGTGATTCGGTGTGACACGGCAAAAAGCTCGTGCCTGCCGCAGAGCAGCGCAGTGTTAGCCTTGGGATGGAGGCAGGCGGCGAGGGGCTGCGGAGGGGGTTGTTCCAAAGCAGCTGGTGCGAAGAAATTTGGGGAGCCCTGCACCTTGCACTGCTGATTCTCCTGCTTCCCTCCAYGTCCTTCAGTGCTACCCAAGCCAGACTCCGAAAGCAATTAGGATTGAGACATGAGGATTGCATTGCTGTTGCTGCTGGGAGGGTGGATGGCCGGTGTGCGGGGCGAGCGGCCGCCACCCCCGGCTCTGCTGCAGGCGGTGGGGTGAGCCGCCTCGATGGGCGCTGTAACTCATTCTCTCTTGGACAGGTAGAATTGGAAGGTCTCACCGGCCACATCGAATTCAACAGCAAAGGTCAGCGATCCAACTACGCCCTGAAAATCCTGCAGCACACGCGCAACGGCTTCCGGCAGGTAAGAGCGGCCGCGCTGCCCGGGGGACGGTGCCCGGGGACGGTCTGTGCGTGGCTTGGCRAGGGCTTGGCTCAGGCTGCTGTTGCGGGGGCCAAAGGGGGTTGCGGACACCCCCCCTTTGCAAGATGAGGTGTTCAGCAAGCGACAAGCGCAGCGTGGATGTCACAGTAGCTCTCGCTGGGCCTGGGTTGGCAAACACACCGTGTTTCACTTCATCAAGAACGTGTCTCGAGATAATTTAGATTTGTCTTAACATATCAGGCCCCTGAGGTGGTGATGTTAGAGCCAATATCTGTCCTGTCACAGTAACCCTCCTGCGCAGGAGATAATGCAGGGCATAAAGTGCGTGCTGGATACAAGCTCACGCTCAAGACACTTTTGTTCTTAAGCTTGTGGAGACACATGTACTCCAAATCATTTGGATGGGGAAAAATGGGAGTATTTCCTGTGAAATGGGCAAAAAGGGTACTATGAACCTTTCCAAACAACTGGTTCTGGGAGGGAAAGCGAAGGGGGCAATCCCGTGTCAGGAGCTCCCCACCGTCTCTCCCCAGCGTGGCGTGCGGGAGGAAGTACAAGATAATTTACCTCTCGGTTTATGGTGCGTGTTCCTCTGTAACGGGTTTGCTTAGCTCAGACTCTCATTTGCTTTTTGTCTCAGTGCTTGTAGATTCCTCAAAGCACTGGTCCTTTTTCTGCTTGTTACCCTCTTTCTGCCCAAGGGGTATTTTCTGGCTTCAGCTGAGGTTAAGGATAACCGTGTGGGGCCACAGATATCAAACTGTTGAGATTATGTCACACAAACCCAAGGAATTAGGGTTTTACTGGTAAATCCAAACCTCCTTCAGGAAAAAAATGGAAGTTCCAGAAAAAGGGTTTTCATCTGTCTTATTTCCCTGCTGACAGCTCCACACCTGCCCTTTTCTCTGAGATTGCCACTTCTCCTAGACGCTGGCAGAGAACAAAAGCTATTGTATCTTACCCCACACCGACAGAGCGTTTTGGCATTAGGAAATCTCTCCTGGTCTGGCAGCAGTGAATTTTAGCCTTGGCAAGGATGTAGCCTGCCAGTTCTTACCTGTCAAGTGACAGCTCAGCTTTGATGCTGCCTTTAGTTGAGTGAGCGGGGGATCAGGATGGCATTTTCCCCACAGTAAGATCTCTCATAGCACCAGTGCCCTTTTAATCATTTCCCAAACCCATCATACTCTGAGCAAAAGTGACAGATCCAAGCCCATCTGCATTAATAAGAGCATGCACTCAGCTGGAGCAAAGGAAGCGAATGCTGTAAACCGCGCTATGACAGCTATGTTTCTGATGTGTTTAAATGTGGCAGGGAGTTCACATTAAATGCACAGGTCCTCTTGGAGCAGTGCTTTTCCCAGAGCTCCGCAGAGCTATCTGCCACAGAGCCTAATCTGCCCCGAGACAAAAGTCTCAGCTCTTCTCCTCAAAACCGGTCTGACAGGAGAAAACCTTTTTTGACCTCTTGCATGCAACGGCTCGGTAAATAAGCAGCTTCATGTTTCAGAGGTACCCAGGAAAGCTGCGCTGGGACTAAGCTTTTCAAATTTCCCATCAGAAAGCGGTGGTGATAAATCACTTCCAGCGACAGTAACAAGGTGCTGGAAGGACGGGGCAGTCCCTCGGTGTGCGCAGCTGCCTGCTGAGAGCCTGGGGTGGCTGCGAGCCCTCTCCTGTCGGAAACCCAGCAGGGAGGAGTTAGTCTTTGTCAAACTGCTCCGTATGCCTGCGGCAGCCTTTCCACCGTCTGCTCTCCCCTTCTCAGGCACCCCCCTCTCAGGGGTCTTGCATGACTGATAGCAATGCCCGGAGGGGTGTTAGGGCTGCAAGAGTTTGTCGTGATGTGCGCGGCTGGGAAGGGCRTCCCCGGACAGAGCTGTGAAACCTGGGCAGGGTCCTGCCCGCCCCTCTCGGTCACTGCAAAGGGAAACCAAAGGCCACTCTGCTCTGCCAGAGATGGTTATTTTCTTCTCGCCAACCCAGCTTCTTGTAATAAAAATGACCAAATAAATCATTAGAAATCATTTAATTAAACCCACCGTGAGGGGATGGGGTAAGGAACAGACATTCACATCCTGGACACAATCTTGTTCCCAAGGGTTGTATTAACTGATTTGCTCAGGCTCTTGTTTGAAACACTCCTGTTCCCTCCTTATTTTTAATCAAGCTCACGCTCTCTGCCCATTTCTCTCTTTCTCTCTTTCCCTCTCTCTCTTTCTCTCTCCCCCTCTCTCTCCTTCCATCTATCAAAGCCACTGGGACTTCCAGCTCATCAGCTTTGATAGAGAATTCACTGAATTTTGAAGCTGATCCAGCCAGCAAACAAATTAGAGACACTTAGATTTTCTAACTTGCTGTTGCTTTTGGGCAAGGAGAGACAGGGCTTTTTGACATCCAATTTTTAATACATTTATGTAACGCACCAAACGTGTCTTTTCCTGATTTAGCTTAACTAGTGGAAATTTTTCCCCAGCCATATGAGAGCTGCTCTCTGTTCATAGGATGCGTGATAAAGCACAGACTCATTAATGTGTTGGTGATCCATAGATCTGACAAGGACTGAGTTTGTAAATGTCATCTTTTTATTTTTTCCCTTTCTTTGCCCCTTTACAAAACATTGCAGCACACCCCTCTGGTTTCAGCAAAGTGATTTTCAGTAAACCAACAGCTAAGGTTTGGCAGCTTAACAGGAGAAGGGAATTAAGAGGGGCCGTGATTGATACGGCCCCAGGGAAGGCAGGTGTGGAGAGGAGAGGCTCTCGGGGCTGGAGCCCTGCYGTGGGCACGTTGTCCCCAGCTCTGCCTGTGACCCCTTGCTCTTGCCTGGTCCTAGGTGCGGCTGATTAGTCGCCGTTTAGCTAAAGGCTCTGCTGGTGTCCTGAGACAGAGCAGTGGAAGTGACGGGGGTGTCTAATCAGTATGTTGATGAGATACAGCTGAGTCACCAGCCGATAGCTCTGAGACCCTCTGCAACCCCCACCACATCAAACCTTTTTAACTTAGAAGCGGCTAATCAGTCTCGATGGAGCTTGTTCCTCTTTAGCTGTTACCCCCAGCAAGAGTTCAGGGACAGATCCTGCCAAGAGCTGAATGTCTTTTGCCCCCCAGGACCCGGCAAAGTCGGCGCGTGCCACCATCAGGTCCTGCCTGGGCTATGCCAGGTGCCAATCCTGTTGTCTGAAGGGGACGTCTGGGGAGGAAGGGAATCCGCGGGGGTTGCTGCGTGGCCTCGGGTGGGTTGTGTGCGTGTCTCATGGTTGTACAGGTTTTAATAGTTGGTGCTCTCTGTGTCCCATGCTGACTTCTGTGGAGGAAGCTTTTGCCTGCTTGCCTTGCTGCCACCAATCTTGCAGTAGCGTCCTTCAGGAGTGCCAACCACGTGGCAGACCTGTGCAGTGTCCTCTGAGGACTTTCCTGCATTTGTTTGTTTTATTCCCTTTCCCTCCCCAGATGCCCCTGAATTCCCTCCCCTTCGGGCCAATGAAGGCACCATGTACCAAGTACCTACTTAATTGTATCTCCTCCTGGCACAGTCTCTTTCCCATTAGCGCCGACAAGGCTCTTCAAACGCAGACGTGATGAGAGCTGATAGCATTTTGCACTCCTTCCTTTTCCTGGGGACACGGAGGAAGGCAAGGTGATCAATGCAATCTGCAGGACAGTGCTTGCTGATCAGGGCCCAGAAGGTATCTGGGTTTGTTGCAGTGGCGGTCTTCTGCCTGTTTCAAGACACCTGTATTCAGGGCTGGCTTTACCTTAATTTTTAGCTGGGGAGTGGGGGTGGTAAGTACCTGTGGTGCCTCTGAAGCTTATGGAAAGGTCTTGCCATGTCATCTCTCCCTGCCATCAGTTGCCATTCAGGCTTGCGGGGCACTGAGCAGAAGACTTCGTTAAAATCATTAGCTTGAGTGGTATTTTGTCATCTCACACCGCAAGGAGCTTAAAAGCCCAGGCATCGTTAACATGGCTGCATCTGAATGGAGGAGCTGAAGGACTGAAGGAGCAAACTGGGAATACCCCACTTGCGTTAGCCACTGGTGATTTTCTACGGAGATGTGAAATCTTTGTCACCGATCCAAATAACGCCTTTTGCAGAGCAGCTAATTTGAGGGACCTTGCCTGCCTGTGGGGATGGGGCAGTGTCACGAGCAATGGCACTTCCTTGCTTATTCCGGGCTCGAGGCTCTTTGGGCTGGTTCGCACTGAAACTGCGTGTTTGCTCCCTGCCTGTACAAGGACATAGAACAAGACAGACCTCCTGCCTCGAGACGCTTGCAGGCGTTGCAGGCAGGACGGGCAGAGCGGGGCTGGCTCTCCCTACGGCGGAGGCAGAGGGGCTGAGTGCAGGGAGGTGCAGAGGTGACACTGTGGGGATCTGCAGCGGGACCACACAGCATGAGGACATGGAGGGAACTTTCTCCATCGAGGCCACGGGCTGTCACCTGCCACAAGGGCGTACAATCCCTCTTGCAAAGGTATCGAGCTCCAACTTGCAACCAGGTGGTTGTGTTGCCCTTGCTGCTCTTCTGGGAGAGGTATGCCATCACTTCAGCTCCTCTGATCATTAGAAACCCTCTTCTAATTTTCAGCCTGTTTATTTCTYACTGCTTTATATCTATTTATTTTTGTGCCAACGCTATCATTTTAGCTTCAAAAGCTGTTCTACCTCTTTGCTATGGACCTCCTCCACCTGGTGTATTTATACAGACCAATCATATCCACTACTAAAAAATCCTGAGTCCTAAAAACTCTTAAAGTCCTAGTCCAGAGCCTTAACAATAGGATCGTCTTATCTATGTCCGTGTGGAGCATTTGATTGTTTTCTAACACATTTTACAGATTAATATGTTTTCTGTTTTTCAGAGGCTCTTTATATGTAGATAGAGATGATTAAAATCACCTTGACATCCATCTTGCAAGAGAGGGAGAAATCTGAGGATCCCAGGCAGCTTCTGACACATTACACTTCAGAAACAGCAAACAGCGTGAGGAGTCAATTAGTGGCTTTATCATACTGTGAGGGGGACAGTGGTGAGCTAGAATGAGCCGGGATGGGGTGGAAGTACCCCGGCACATGGGAGTGTTTGGCTTTGGTGCTGTGTTAAAAGCAAGGTCAAAGCCACTGCGCTGTCAGAGGAGGAGGCAGTCAATTAGTCTCAGTATGCCAGCAGGGGAGGGACAAATTTGAGAACAGTGAGGGCTGTTAAAATTAAAGTTAATCTGTCACTAATCTCTGGTTGTGAAATCTGGAAGAAAAAAAAATTAGGCAATGTTTATGACTGATCACTCGCTCAGAGAGGCAACTGCTGCAGACGGTCTGTTGTTTAGCAATCACAGCAAGAGACAAGCACCTTTGTGCAGATTTGAGGAATACAGCCGGGATAAATCCATCCCGTCACACCGGTGCAGACCCTGCGCAGGCCAGTTAAAGCCGTGCTTCAAGGACTCCCTGTCCATGAAGTACACAGTAAATCTCCCAATTTGGGACTGTTGTTCCCAGAGATGAGTCCTGCACTACAGTGTCACTGTGATGCTATGAGCTTGATGGTAGTTAAGCCACAACAAGCTGTCAAGAGAACAGGATGCCCAAGATCTGCTCCCAGCCTGCTCTGATACACCTTCACTGTGCCTCCATCTCCCTGTCTGTCAGGTGAGGCTAATAAGCCCCTGGTGCCTCTCCTGTTGGTGGGGAGCCTCCAAGAATTAATGCTTCCAACACATTCAGAGCTCCTTGCCATGACAGGTGCTTTTAGCAGAGCGTTGTTAATGTTGGAGAAGGGGCTGGGCTGACAGCTCAGAGGAATAATCTCTGTTGTGTTATCTGCAGAGTAAACAAGCCCCCCCCCCCCCCCCCCCCAGGACTCAGCTGGCTCTGCCTGCGCTGCTGCATCCCGGTGCCTCGACTCCAGCCAGGCAGGAGAGCAGACATGCACGTGACTGTCCTTTGCTTTCCCTGCCTGCTTTCCTTCTGCAGAGCCATTGAGTGTAAGCTGTCCTGTGTGAACTTCCCACTGCTCCTCGTGCCTAGCGATGAGGAGACTGGATTTGGGACTCCTCACAGGTGGYCGCTTTTGTAATGGCTTGTCAGTCGCTTGGGCTGGATTTGCACCGACAGCCAGGAGAAGAAAGGACTTGGCCCTTTCCTCAACGTCCAGAGCGATTCAGTCTGCCGACAGCGTAGCAGCATGGCTGCAGTTTCAGGTTGCATTTGGCTCAGATGCACGAGCTGGGAAGTGACTCTGAAGTCCTCGAGCCATCAGTCATGCCAGAGGCAAAGCACTGCCAAGAAAAGCAACTTGAGTGCATGGAGTCAGTCCTGGGGTGGTGTAAATCAGCGTGCCTCCCATTCATTTCCATGGCGGTGCACCTGCCTGGCCCATAGCTCTGCATTGCCTTCCACCCACCTCTTTGAACATAATAAGATTACTATTTGACGGAAGAGAAATYGATTTGTTCCTACCACCCTGACAACCGTAGCACAGCGAAAGGATAACCTGCCTCAGACCGACAGCGCCCAAGACGGCTTGTGTCAGCGTGAGGGAACCGGCAACGGATTTGCTCTGGCGCCGTGGCTATGGAGGAGCCATGAAGACAGCCCTGCATGTTGGGGTCACCCACTGCCTCGTAGGGTTGCAGCAGCTCGCTTCAGTGGTGTCAGAGGACTTAGGCTGTGGCCAGCAATCCAACATGCAGAGGGCTGGGACCTGACGGGGGCAGAGAGGCTTTGCAGGAGAAAAAGGAGAGAGAAGGGGTCGTGGAGGGAGTTGGCCTCCCTCAGCCACCGGTCTATCCATGAGGAAAAACAGAGACTCTTTTAGGGAGCATAAGGGAGTGAGAGCCTAATTTGCATGCTCTGAACGAGCTGCTGGAGGTGCTGAACTCCCTGCCCTGAGCTCTGAGGGAGGGAGACTGGGCTCTTGAAGTTAAAATTAGGTTTTGTTGAATATTCCTCCCCCTGGCTGAAGCTAGCAGCTGGTTGCCTTGCGTCACAGCTGAGTCACAATGTCCTCCCGAGCGCTGGGGGACTGGTCCCTGCCACCAGTGGTGGGAATTAGGTTTGGTGCAGCGACACTGATGCTTGGATGGGTGAATTAGGCTGTCCATGGAGCTGTTGGGTGTGATGAGCCTGAATCAAAGGGTTTGGAGGTACTTAATCATAGTAGTTGGCATCCATTATAGCAGACAGAGGAGATGAGTCACGGTGCAGCACCGCTGAGGCCGTGGCTTCATTTCACCACCTGCYGCCAAGGTGGAGCTGCCGGTCGGGGCTGGAAGGCGTCCGCCCCACCTCGGTGCTGCTGCTCTGCTGATTGCAAGGGAAGCTGCGATGCTGTGATACTCCCCGTGAAGTGGCTTTTCCCTCCGAGGAACTCACAGTGGCCTATACCAGCCTTTAACTAATGACAGCGACGCTCTCAGGAGGACAGCAGGAGGTTTTGCTTCCTTTCAGGCAGGTGAAACCTTTGTTCAAAGTTACAGAGACAGCGTAAGGCAGGAGAGGAGTTGGAGGCAAGAAGCCCGTCTCCCCATTTCTGGGCTTTCACTGTGAAATCATGAGATTTCAGCACTTCCTGAAGTTCTTCCGAGCTGTGTCTGTAACACACAGCGCCTGTGTGAAGAGCTCAGTGTCATCAAACCTGGGCGTAGCGCTGACCCTGCCGTGCGTGCTGGTGGTCGGGTCTCACTGCGGGATGGTGCAGCCGAGCCAAACCCCGGCTATAGCGTTGCCTTTCCGGCAGCCTCCCGTGAAGTGCCTCTGTGCCCTGTCCCCTTTAGGAGTTGACCTCCAGAGAACTGAGGAGGTAAAGGGGTCCGCCAAAATGCACCAGGTTGAGAGCGACAACCAATTCTTCATCCTGTGGCCGTTACCTAGCTGCCGTGCCTTAGTGTGAGGGACAGCAGAGGCTCCCAGCCGCACCGCACTGGGAGGGATGAGCTTGCAGATTTGGCTGCGTGGGGGCTGCTGGGTAAGATTGACCTGTCTTGGTGGCATTTGGGGACAAAGCAGAAGGCTGCTTGGCCGCCGTGAGCCCCAGGGAGCTGCCCACTGCACAGCTCTCTCCTGGTGTGGGGCTTTGCCGCAGCTGCAGGGAGGATGTGTAGGAAGGCAGCACCTGCCGTGAGCAGGGACAGGTTTTTGGCATTGTCGCGTAGGTGGGGGTGTGCCGGGGCCGTGCACCAGCGGGTTAATCTCTTTGCTGGCCCGTTGGAGGGGTGCGTTGTAAAGGTAATGGAGCATTCATAAACACCTCTTCCAGGGCCAGCTTGATGGTTGTCAGTCACCAGAGCCATATGGCGGGTGCGTACAGTAATTTGCCCTGTAAATTCCCTTATTGTGCTGTTTATCTCTCCAGATTGGCCACTGGCACGTTTCTGAAGGACTCAGCATGGACAACAGGATCTTCTCCTCCAACATATCAGACAGTCTGTTCAACACCACACTCATTGTCACCACCATCCTGGTAAGTGAGGGGGTCACCTACAGTTCCCGTTAGCTCTTTGCCAGCCCAACGCTTAGGGGTGTCAGTCAGCTAGAATATTATTCCCTCTTCCTACCCGCCTCGGCCCCCAGCATGCAGCATCGCACACTGATTTCATAAAGGACAGACGATCAAATCTCTAATTACAGCACTGAGGACAATTCATGACAGTGTAATTAAACTCAAGTTGATGTTTCATATGGAAATGATATTTGATGAGTTCAGAAGCAGCTGGGGAGAGGGCTGGGATGGGGATAAGTTGCCATTTTACATTCATCTCTGAATGATGTTCTTGCTTTGCGTGCAGCTGGTAAGTTGTAAGGGACAGTTGTCCCTTCTACCCATAAAATTACTGAAATTGGCCAAGATGGGTGCAACTTTTATGAACCAAGACTTCACATCTACAGGCACCACTGTCCTTATTCAACAAATTCCCCTTCCAGGTGCTGCCTGTCCCATGGTTTTTTCCAGAGCTTCTATTCCTTCCTTAAAGATACTCAAAATCCTGAAGAACTCTGGGCACTATTTCTTCAGGTCCCACAAAGTTTGTTGAAAAGGGGGACAAACTGGAGAAGTGGCTATATGCTAAGAGAGGCTGGGATCTATATGTCTTGCCATAACTCGGAGCAGTCACTAGGCTGCTCTGGCATATGCCGGTTGGAAACAGCCCCCAAAGCATGATCCCTTAGCTCTGCTTCATATCTAAAACTGGGATTTATCTGCTGCACCTCCAGCACATCCCTGACCCAGCAGGGGCCAATGAATACCAGTGTAGAAACAGCTCTGCTAGCTTTACACCACTTTGGGTTTCCAAGTGATCAAACCAGCTTTCCATATCTCTTATACCCTTGTCGAGAGGGATATATCGGGATGGGAGGTTGGCTTGGGTGCCCCTTATCAGAGCCTCTGCCATCCCAGTGCTGCCAGGGAGCCCACTGCCGTCCCTGCCCCGTGCTCGGCGCCGTGCTGGTGGGATGCCTCGGCTAAGATGGGAATGACAGCTGCCCAGTTTCAATGCAGGAAAACCCCTACTTAATGCTGAAGTGGAACCATCAGGAGCTGGAAGGCAACGACCGCTACGAGGGCTTCTGTGTGGACATGCTGAAGGAGCTGGCAGAGATCCTACGTTTCAACTATAAGATCCACCTCGTTGGCGATGGTGTGTATGGAGTCCCTGAGGCAAACGGCACGTGGACAGGGATGGTCGGGGAGCTGATTGCTCGGGTAAGTGAGTTAGCTGCTCTTTTTAACTGTGTTCTAGTGGGACTCGGCAATGAAAAGCCCTGATGCTTTATTAAGTGCTCTGGGATGATAAGGATGGATGGGGTTTTAGTCCACTTGTGAGACTTTGACCAGATGATCTCCATTTAACATGTTCTCCCAATGGCAAGTGTATTTGTTGTGTCGGTGTGACAGCGTGCAAAGTCGTCAGAGCGGGAGTTACGGCCCCTGACGCTCTCGGGGGTGCTCGCTTCGTTGGAAGGGAGGCCTGGACTCCAGGGTCCCTGCATAAGAGCTCGATGCGGAATGGATTATTTTTTTTCCCAGTGGAAAAATTAATGAAAACTTGAAACAGGGAAATATGCAGACTCTGGCAGGGGTTGGTAGAAGCTGAAGAAAATTTACAAAAACACACTATTTGGGAGGGAAGCAAGAATCACATTTCTACCCAGAGAAGTTTTGGCAGATTCATTTCAGCTCCTTGATTTTGAGTATTGTTTTTGGAGAGGAACATTTTTTTGTTTGCTTGAAGTGTGTGGATCGAGATTTTTTTTTTTTTCATGGCTCTGCTTCGCCATGTTGCTGCACAGCAGCTAGACTGAAAGCTGAATGCTTTTGCTAGGTTTGACAACACTTCTGTGTGCGTATGTGCTCAGTCAGCCTGTACCCCGCGCCCTGCTCTTTGTTTTCCTCCACAGCTAAGGGTGGCCCTTCCTCAGGGATCCTGAAGCTTAAATACAGTTCGTGAAATGCCCTGAGATCCTTAGTACAATAGGCTTAGCCAAAGCTAACGTTAAGATTGATGTTATTTAAACCAATACTTCCTTGCTCACCGATTTCTACCCTGCCTTGTTATTACCGAAGCGCCTGTGAGAACCCAGCGACAGTTTTTCAGCTGGTGGCAAATCCGCAGAGAGGTGTATTTGTGATAATCCACAGCACTCTGTGCGAGGAGCCCCTGAGCCACCCCATCATTATCCTCACAACAGTGGCGTGTCCCTCCTGCAAAGCGGAGGAACGCGGGCCTGCATCCGTCCCCTGGGGCTCCAGGCAGGGGTCTGGGGCTCCTGCCGCAGCTTTCCTCCCGGCTGCGGGAGACGAGCGAGCATCTCTAGAAGGTGCCCACTGGCATCTGTCTGCTGCTTCCCCAGCTGGCAAAGGGGACCTGGCTGACGCTTGTCCTACCTACCTTAGGAGCTTCAACTGAGTGTCTAAAGTCAGGTGGGACAACTCTAGCTCTAAAAGACTTGCTGAGGGTCAGGGACAGGGCACGATACGGACTGGAGATCCTTCCTGAACTAGGGCCCTGTCTCCTGGGTCGCCCTTCCCCGGCGGAGCCATAGCTCTTGACGCCAGCTGAGATCCCACCTCCGTCTGCTTCTTCTAAAGAGCCTTCTGTACAGTTGTTTGCAAATGCTCTGGGCTATTGGCACAGTTTTTATACATATCTCTCTGTGTGTGTGTATATATATATATACACACACAATTATAGTTCTGCAACGTTTCTTTTGGGAGGCAAGAAGGAAGGCGCAGAGAGCAGCGTGTGATTATGCAAACAAAGGAAGGGAACAGCCATCAAATTTTTGGCCTACTAACCTTGGCAGTGCCTCTCCATTAAATGGGAGCTTCTGGAGGGTTGTTTTTCTTTAGTGATAAGTGTTTTAACTTCATCTTCTCATAGAAACCATTTGTTTCTTCTGCAGCTCGAGCCTTATTTAGGAGGATTTTTACTTCTGCTTCAGCAGGGCAGAGCTGGCAAAGCCTGTGTGAGGCTGAGTCAAAAATTGGAGAAGAGAAAAAAGCTTTCAATGATTTGTTCTTTCTAGGCCCTTTAGAGTCTTTATAATGGTTTCGGTGAGTTTTTGATCAGTTCCATGGACTGGCACTTTGGATCAGGTCTGCCAGGGCAGATCTGGCCGTGTGCGTGCTGTTGTGTTTATTCAGGGCTGCTTGGGACGTTGCTTTCTGAGGTCGTTTCAGAGCCCAAGGGGTTCCTCTCCTTCCTTGACAGTCAGCCCCCAAGGGGGTTTGTCCTCGGTTCCAGCCCCTTGTTCATCCCCTATACCGCTTCAGGACCACTCGAAGCAGAAGAGCCAAAAGATCCTACGTTGGGCACACGCGTTCCTCTTTCAGTGGATTTATTCCTTGGGCACTTTTCTCCATACAGCCTTTAGCACAGAGAGGGCATTAGTTGGGACACAAACCTGTCACGTGGGTCAAAACTTCCCAGATCCTACCCAAAATAAAAGCTCTGCGCCTATCTCTTTGTGCAGTGTTGTATTATTGTAGGAAACTGATTCCTTCTTGACCCTGATCAGCCGTCAGAAAGTGAGGTTTGACTCACATGCACTTAGTTTGCAGGACCAGAAGGTCAGAAAATTATCCAGCTCCATGCAAAACCTTCCCAGCATTTTTTTTGTCTCTCTAATTTCCCCATGGCACTGAATCTCTTCAGAGCGACTGTAGGCTATATGGGAAAAGCGTTTCATTTTATTGCTCCTAAATTAACCAGCTATTGATTTATTCTTAAGTGCTGAAAATTCTATTACAGCTAATTGTGCACTATGATATGATTGAGAAGGATGCTATATAAACATAAATTTGTAGTTGACCCAAATGCACCAGTACATATCTTATCGACCTGCTCACAAAACTAATTAAGAGCGAAGGAAGAGGGGGACCGGGATGGCTTGGGGGATTAGTGGAAGAGCTGTAGAGACTTCTGTGTCTAGGTCAGCAGTCTGACTTGTCGTCAGATCAGGAAACCTGTAAACTTTGTGATCAGCCGATGGAGATTTGGCTTGGGAGAAATCACTTGGAAGGACTCAAGCCCATTCGTTAGTGAAAGATGTCACAAACTCAGAAAACGCTGAGCTAATTGGTCCCCCTGTGCAAGCAGGGCAGGGAGGCTGAACACCCTGCTCATTCCTTGAGTGAGCAGGGTAGTAAAGCTGCTCTCCGGCCRGGGCAGATTTCCCCCGTTAGCCTTGCCGGCTCTGGCACAGACAGCTGCAGTCTCCAGCAGCTGGGTTGACACCGTACACGTGTGCTAGCCGTAACAAGCAAACAAGGGGGAACAGCAAATCTTCCCGACTCCTATTTTTTGGCGTCAGAGCCTTAGGGGACAACAGGGCTGGAAGAATTACGTCTTGCTCCCTCCTGCTGCAGTACAGTCTCTGGCTCAGAGTCCCTGACAGTTGTCTGGTCTTCCCTTTCTCTATCTCTCTCCAGCGCGTCCTCGAGCTGAAATGAATTCGCTAGTCTGATACAAGCCAATGAATGTATTTTCAAGGCAAYGTGACAGCTTTCTCCTTGTTCTGCCACGCCTGTATCTGCTGTCTTGGTAGCATAGTGCTGTGGTGGCTGTGCTCAGTGCCTGTACACCGGCTCACAGCGAGCCGTTGGTGCTCGGCTCCCTTGCTCCTCCCTGAGGAGATGGGCTTGTGTCTGAGAGATCCCTCAGCAACAGTTCCTGAATTTACTCATCTCGGGAATGCCCCCAGAGAATAGAGCTGAGCTAAGAAGAGATGGTGTGGTTTGGTTTTGCCAGGAAGCTTTGTTGGCAGGAATCCGATGCTGCAGTTTTGCTATAAGAACTCCGAGAAACTTCCCTCTGATGCAGCCGGGATCAGTACCCCGTCTGGCTGGGTACCCGTGCTAGGTGATGGTCCCCTCCGCAGAGGACCCGTCCCGCTCGCCTGCGGCAGGGTGCAGGGGACGGGAAGGACAAAGCAGCCCCAGCAGGAGCACGCTCCATGCAGACTGACCACGTGTTTTGTGCACCTTGTATCAGCTGCCCAGGCTTCCTTCGGCATTGTTTAAATAAACATACCACGTTTGGTGATGGTAACGCAGCAGATCCGCGAGTGTTTCCAGGGCAAACGTATTTGGGTGAGGCTGGTGCTGCCGTAGAAGGCACGGAGTGAGGAGCACGTGATTGGGGACAGCAAGCTCCTGCTCTTCCCTTCCGTGCAGGATCATCTGGGGAGTGAGATTCTGTGGAATAATGCTAGATCTTTGGTATCTGTGTCAGTGGTTTGAATCTGGCTGGGATCAGTGGTGGTCAAAGCTCTTTTTAAAGTGAGGGAGATGAAGTTGTCCATCGCGTGGAAGGGTCTGGCCTCAGGAGCAGCAACACCAAGAACTGTGAAAGTACCTCAAAGCTTTGGGGTGATGTTTTTTCCAGCTTCCTTGCTGGTGACCAGGTGGTGCTGTACAATCAGAGGCCCTCTCCCTTCAACCGCTCCAAAGATGGGGAATGGCAGGAAGGGGAAAGGAGGGAGAAGATATTTCAGAATTGGCAGAGTCCTGCTCTCCACTCGGCAGTGGGTGTTGGTGTTCAGCGAGAAAAGCTGTGCGTGGGTGAAGGGAGGGAGGGGGAGTCTGTTTGCACGCTATCGTGCTGGCAAGTGTGACATGGGGGGGCTTGAGAGGGTGGGGAGCGAGGGGGAGTGGGGAAGCGAGGGAGCGTGGGTTGTTGAGCAAACACTGCGAGGGTATGGGCAGAGAGGTTTGCATCGCGCTGCTGATTTTGCCAAAATTGCACACAAGATGCTGGGTGTGGTGCGAGCTGGTTAGGTCTCGCTACTGTTCCCTGCAGGCTTAGGGTCCCCATTCCTGGTGCTTCACCTTAACTGGCTTTTGCCACGGGCATGGTGAACACCTGGCACAGACTTTTTCCTCCCATGCCTAGAGATAGTCCAGGTGAAGAAACACGAGGGAAGGCAGACTTGAGGCTGACATCTGCACTGATTGCTGGTCATCCCATCCCTGACTGTGGCTTAAATGGAGGGCTGCAGCCTCCAGGGCTTTCAGGCTGTCACTTTTCATATGGCAGAATTCATGCACATCCTTAAAAAAACCCAAACGCCAGTTTTGAGTGACCCTCATCTGGCCCTGCTTTTAAATGCAAGAATATGCATCCTGCGGGAGGAGCCACACAACCCGAAATAGCTCCTGTCAGATCAGATGGGCAGCTGGAGCAGAAGCAATCAGTACATTGATCCAACGGCCGAGCCGTACCTATCGTGCCATGGGACAGATCTGCAGATGCAGATGCTCTGTCATTGCCAGATGACGCTTCAGGAGCCGCTGCCCAGGTGAGCAGGCTGTAGCCGAACTGCCGTGCAGTGGCTGCTGCTAATTTCGCAGAGTTGCACAGAATAGCAGATGTTGGAGGGGACCTCTGGAGATCATCCAGTCCAACCCCCTGTGCAAAGCAGGGTCATCTCCACCCGGGTGGTCAGTACCAYATCCGGACGTGTTTCCAGTGGGGCGAGCATCTGCAGCAGCAGTGCTGATACCGACGGGTCTGCAATGGGGGTAATAGCTGGTGGTCAGGTGGGTCCTGAAGGTTGAACACTGATTTCAGCTTTCTAGAAGACCCTCCAAGCACGGGGGCAGTGTAAGAAATAGCTTTCCCTGGCCTTGGCGACGCTGTCAGTGCTCTGTGGGCAGCGCTGGTGAGAAGGGTGCTCTCATATGCACCCAGGGGATSTAGCATCCAAGGTGTTGTTCAAGTCAGGGACTCCTGCTCCTGGAAGAAATCCCAGCCCTGTGCTCCCAGAGCTGTCCTTCAGGCTTGTTTTCCCTGTGTTTGACACGGAGACAGCCCAAAGCCTTACGCCACTTGGACTTTCTCACTGTGTTTTGTTTCCGTAGCTTGACAGGAGGTTGTGAATCGCTGTGGGGCCAGAGCAGGGCCAGTCTCCCGGCTGGTCCCCAGTGCTGCGGGAGGCTTTGGTGGGATCCTCTCTGCCCGGGCTGAGGGCTGACGTCAGGCCCCATTCATCACCATTAGCGCTGAGATGAGCCTTGTCAGCATCCGCAGCGAGGAGGCGGCCGCCTCCTCCGGACTGGCAGTCCCTGCAATTTGCTTCTTAAGGCTGCTTAATTGTTGTTCCTCTTCAGGAGCCCGGCTCAGCCCCCGTGTTTAACATCCTTTCCAGTGGCAGCGTGAGCCTGTCTGCTAATGCAGGCAGATCCCACGGTTAATGCCAGGTATGGTGGTAGCAGCTCATGCTTTCATCTCAGACATCAGCCCACCTGGGCTTCCTCTCGCCTAGCAAGAGTTTGCCCTTGTTTAAGCAGTGTTTTGTTAAAGAAGCATCTGTCTCTCCTCCCAAAATGCTCTGGGTCTTTTCCTAAGCCTATTTCACGCTGACATTTATAGCTGCAACTGTGCTGGAAGGATGAAAATCAAACAGCATTTGCCCCCTCTTCCCCCCATCCTTTGCCTCCTGTTTTCCCTTTCCCCAGGGCCCGGTTGCAGACAGTGCAGAAGCACAAAGCAAAATCCATTTCTTCCCCCAGTGCATTGTTCAGCCTATAAAATGCCAGCTCCTACCTGTGCTCAGGCGGGGAGGGCTGGAGAGTGCTTGGGTTTGCAGAGCTCCTCTGTAACTAAGATACACTGACCTCAGTGAATCACAAGAAGTTTTGTGAACATCAGGAAGCAAAGTCGAAAGCATGAAATGGATGATATTCAGGCAGAGAATACATTGCATGCCATTCCCAGATCAAAGTTTATTGCTGTCAGAAATCAGCTCTTAACTTGCATGACTTCTGAGCCTGCAGAGAGAGAGAGAGTGTCTTTGACAGAGCACAGCCCCAGCCCCAGCTGAAGCTGCGAGGAGCCGGGTCTCTGCTGCAGGGAGCTCTGGCACAGGAGGAGGCAGATGTGCACGTGCGCAGGTTAGAGCAGGCGGTGAGCTACTGTAGCGCTGAAGCTAAAGTCCTGAAAAGGACAAAAAGCTGCCAAAAGTCCTGAAAGGACAAAAGTTGACCAGGCAGGGAATGAGCGAAAGGAAATCAACTCTAATGGAATGGCAGGACCCTCTGGAGACGAGAGAAGGGACCTGGGCACAAAACCTGTGTGCCCGGGAAAGGCAGCTCTGCTGCGCCGAGTTTCTGCTCCGTAGGCAAAGGGAGGGGATGGATTTGCATTACGTTTTGCGTAGGGAAGAGCAGCTGTCAAGATGTTGCTGCCTACATGATCTGGAAGGGTCCCAAAGGACAGTAGTTGGGGGAATAAGTGGAGCGCACAAAGTTCCCTGACAGCATCCCCGTCCCACCCCTGAGAGGGTGGGGGCAGGCGAGGGTGACTTAGCTGGGTGAGCCTGGGGGCTGCGCTGCTCCTTTCAGCAGCGCCTTTGTTTTGGCCTCTGGATAGGAATGGAAATGTCCTTAGAGCTTTTGCATGAAACACCTTTGATGCGGCATATTTACCATCTATTTAGTCTATGTCTTCGCTGGTAGAATTGTATTCCGTTTGGAGAACTGGGAGAAGAAATCCGTTGTTAGAATAATCTGTATCTTCGTGAGGGGCTTTGCTGAGAGAGCTCTCCCCAGGACAATAGTACCTGCAAACCCTTTTAAGTATAGACAAGACAGGTTTAGGAAGCTTTAGACTTTCCTTGCAGATAAAATTCCTCACATGCCGTGTTCCACAGATGAACTGATCCCATCTTAGTAATCTGCTGGTGTTTACATAGGGCTCAACTGCTCACACACCATGTTGTGATTATTGGTGCCTTTTAAAAACCCTGTGGGTAAATGTCTGGCTAGGCAGAAATTCTCCCTAGCTCATAATTCATTCCAGCCTGAACCTCTTAGGAATCTGTAATAGCTGCTTGGAAACAATTGCAAAAATCTGGCACTGGGCTCATCCAATAAAGCAGTCCGGCAGGGACTGTGGAATATCACCTTCTCCGTGACCCCCCCTTACTGGGCAGGCGTGCAGATCACTTTACCTTTCTTTTCCCTTTCCTTCTTCCTGCGGGCTCCAGCGGTGCTGCTCTTCGCTCCTGCAACTCCAACCATTCACTGGCCCTTCCTCCCTGCCTGCCTTTAAGTGGGCAAGTCTGATGGGGGCGGAGGGGGGGAAAGACCCCCGGCAAAGCTCTGCCAGGAGGTGATTAGTCCTCTTAAGGAAAATAATCCAAGAGCAGCAGGGTCAGAGACCATGGTAAGAGCGATGCACCCACAAATTTGCCTTTGTGTGGTACAACTAGTGCATGGATCCAGGGAGATAAGCTGCATATTTTACTGGGTCTTGGGGCCTGATGGCACCTTGGCTTCTGCACAGACCTTATGAAACTCAGGGAAAACAAGTGCAAATAGCTTTTCTTCTCCCCCTCTTCTCTTTTTCCACTTGCATAATCATCATCCTGCAAAGCAGGCAAACAAATGTGTAAGGGAATGGAGGAGGTTTCATTTTTACAGGAAGCAATTACAGACATTAAAAGAGCTACAGTAATAAAAACAATATTTAAAATTCAAATCCCTTATCTATATTACAAGGGTATTAACATTGGAAGAAATTCTCTTTATTTTTTTCCCCTAATCTCATTTACTTTGCAAGTCAATCTGGAAATTTTTATGGCAGTCCTCTGAATTTTTTGGACACCGATTGGCAATTTTTGGAAGTCTGGGGTTGGCAGGCTTGTAAACTTCATGACTCAGGGTACGGGGGTAAGGATGCTACTTTGTTATGCTTTCCTACCTACGGCACTTGCAAGTAACAGTCTTGACTGGAGGGGGACAGCTGTGTTCAGCAGGAGCTTTGGAAGGGGGAGGTTGTATCTTCTTTAGATTAGTACAATATTTATTGTCTCGATGGCTCCTGTTTTGCCACGACTTAAAGCATTCAACGAATAGAAACGGCAATCAGGCTGTGAGCACTTGGGGGCAGGGGCTGCTGCTTTGTTCGCTGTACAGCTCCTAGCACAGCGGGCTCCCCACTGGGAGCTTTGCGCTTTTCCAACCTGTAAGTATAGAGATAAAAACACCTAGGTGAGGAAAGGGAAAACGCGGAGAATGGTCCAGAGCACAAGGTGGGTTAAAGTTTGGAGTGTGTTTGAGTGGGGCTTATGTGAAACCCGCCCAGGGAAGAGGGGTGCAGGAGCACAGTCCGAACTAGTGGACACCACCAGTAAAACTCCCACGGTTTCCACAGAGCCTGGGTTTTGCCCTGCAGCAAATGCGCCCTGCCCCAGAAAGATGGGATATCCATCCTCCAGGATCGGGTGTCTTGCATGGCCCCGGACATGGCTTTGCCGCTTTCCCTGCCCTGTGCCTTTCCCAGGCTCGGGGTCCTGACCTCCTCTGCTCTCCTTTCTCTCCAGAAAGCCGATTTGGCTGTGGCGGGGCTGACGATTACAGCGGAGCGGGAGAAGGTGATTGATTTCTCTAAGCCGTTCATGACTTTGGGAATTAGCATTCTCTACCGAGTTCATATGGTAAGAGACTTATTTTATAACCGTTTATGTCCCTCCATTATTTGCATGCAAACGTGCCTAGTTATAGAAGAAAAATTAATGACTCATAAAAATATTTTGGTTTCTTATTTAAACGCAAATGTGTTTGACCTTTATTTCCTTCTTTTCACTGTCTCTCTGCCTTGTGTCAGCTTGGTGGATTCGATTCCTGTTGCTCAACCCCCCAGCCCTGTTGGCTCCCCTTCCCCATCCTCCCCGGGCACACAGCACTTCCAGGCGTGGTGGGGGGGCCATGAGCAGAGCCCTGTCAGACCGGTGCTACCAGGGGAAGTGTGGGTAGATGTCAGCTTGTCTGGTTCTGCTTCAGGCCCAGCGAAAGCCATAGGATGGCTTTAGGGTGGCTTTGAGCCCGCTGTGGTGAGGTGTGCTAAGGGCRGGCTAGGCTGGACGGGTGCAGCAGCCCAGCAGCGCGGCTGGGTGGCTCCGCAACTGCAGCAACCCTGGCGTGGAGTCACCATCCGCTTACGGTGGGGAGACTGCCTGGGAGGCTGAGCTAGGACACCTATGGGTGCACCTAGTTGGTGTCGGGGCCCAAATGCCCTAATCTCAGCCGAGTTCCCAGCCTCTGTGGTGTGCAGCCTTGCTGCTTTCTCAGGCCTGAGAACAAGATCAGGCCAGGAAGATATCTGGGATCGCTTTCTTTGCTGTGACCTCCTCTAAGTGCTCTACACGCAGATCAGTCCTCTGCTTTCTTAATCACAGCAAGGAAAAGGGCAAATGGCACTCCTCGAGGGGCCTGGGGCAGGCAGGGCGGCAGCCTGAACTCCACTGCGGGCAATTAGCTCCTTGCCCTGCGTGGGCTCAGTTTCTCTCCTCTCAGCCCTTCTCATTTGCCTCCTCTCAGTTGTTCACCCTAAAGGTCAGTGGGCCCTGCAGCCCAAGGAAGGCTCCTTACCCTTAGGGTGCTCCCTGCCTTGCATGGGTGCTCTCAGACCCCCTTGCTTCTGCTCTGGCCAGGGAGGCGCGAGAAGGGAGGCACGCTGTTGTTTAGCAACTAGCTCTGGTTGTCGCTCCGCTGTATTCAATAATCTTTTGCAACTCTGGCGGCAGCAGCGGCATGGTTAGCCGCTGCCGCCCAAAAGGCAGGTCAGGCATTACGTGGCGGCTGTTTAGCAACACGCGGGCCTGTGGCTCGGAGCAGAGCAGCTGTGAATCTGCCCGGGGGTTCACACGTGCAAGCGCATACATGGCCTTGTGTCGTGTCTTTGCTTAGACAACACTTGTTGTCTTAAATTCTTATAGATTCTCTTGCATTCCCATTTCCTGTTGTTCTAGCTTCTTCCTGAAGCTCAGGAGAGGACAGATTTTCCCCAGCTACGCCCGTATGGGCCAAGCAAAGCCCCCGGTTCCCTGGTGTCACAGGAGGCGAGCTCTGGCATCCAGGTCCTTTGCAACAGGATGTCATGTTATTCCCAATCTGCGTTTTGGAAATGTGCTCTGTACGGTGCCGAGCGTGATGCGAATTACAGTCTTGGTTTCCTGTCAGCTCAACAATAGCAGCCAAAAGGATAAAACAATTAAAGCTGCCTCTCCCAGCCCCCTCTCAATTCGCAAGGCTGTTAAGGATGCAGCGTTTGGTACGAACATAAACAAACTTGCGCATACATCTCTCTGTGCTGAGTGGCTCCTGCCAAGAACAAACAAGTAATTAAAATCTAGTTAAAATTCTGTTTCCTCTGGTACGTGCAGAATTTAGGATCAATGACTTAACTGATCAAAAAGGGTCAGACTCTTCAAGCTCCCGGAAATCAAGTGTAACTGTCCCTTCCCCGCTACACTTGCTCTTTCACACCACCAGCTGCCCCGTGGATCCGGGAGGTGTTTCTGCCAGCATCTCTTGGCTGGGATTATAATTGAGTTTCTTGCTTTCTCGCGTGCATTTTTAAAGTTTGGGGATTGAGTACCATGTGTGCTCTGCCTCCAATTTACACTATAACCTTCAGCAAGTCCCTTAACGAGGCATCATTCCCTGAACAGCATGAGGCTGATGTCGCTCCCTCCAGAGGGAACACAGGAATATTGGTGCAGGGTTTGCACGTGATCTGCTCTACAAGTGCAAGGCATTTGCTGCTGCCTCTGTGCGAGCTTGATATAAATACGTCTGACACATCTACTTAGAGTGTAAGATCTTCAGGGCAGGGACCATCTGCTGCTCGCGCTGGTACCAGACTAACGCGACACAGCCATGTTCYAGCCTGCCCTTTAGGCATTTACCAAACTGAACAGGATTAATAATTACAGTCTTAAAAAGTGTTTGGCAAATAGTCCCCTGCCGTCGGTCAGGACTTGGTCTTCAGCCACCCGACGAAGGACCCGGTTAGGACYTTGAGTAGGGGAGCTGCCCAGTAACCCAGGCAGGCTTGCAAGGGAGACGCAGGGCAATCTCCCAGGTCAGGCCACCTCGCAGCGAGCCCTGCTTTGCTGCATCGAGGCCACGAGGAGCGATGGCAGGGGCAGCCTGGGCTCATGCCCTCCCCAGGCGCAGGGAGGTCTCCCCAGCAGGGAAGCTCGGAGCCCCCTCTTCCCTCTCCAGCACTTGGCCCCTCTTTGTCCAGACCTTTCCTGCTTAGCTTGAGGAGAGTTTCTGAGYGCTGCGTGGCAATTAACTAATTAAACCGGTAAATATTTATTTAACAAGGAAAGGCAAGATAGCTAATTGCTCTGGTTTTTCTTTAAGGAGGTGGTTTGCAGAGCAGCGGAAGGCAGCCCCGCAGCCCCATCTGCTCCTATCCCCTCCCCTCCCCTCCCTTCCCCGCCCCAACAAACATCTCTGCAATGTCAAAAATTGCAGCTGACGTATGTTAATCACGGCGCAGATCAGACGTAGCCTAATAAACAACCACAAATAAATCTCTTGCTGAGGAGTTGCCTCCATGCCCTGGTCTCCTCCCAGTGTGATGACATTTTATTTTAATTTCCATGTAACTCCAGCGCAAATGATTTGTCCCCCCTTTCTCCTCCCCACCCCGCCAACCCAGCCACCACAGTGCGTGTGTCTCTTATCACACATAACCAAATACGGCAGCCTTAAATGGGGCTGTCATTTTTCTCAATTTCACTTGTTGTGATATAATCAAGTATGGATTTCTGACATGGGGACTCTAATAGGCTTTCTGACTTGCAGGCTGCTAAGAGAAAAAGCTTGCTTTGTTTTATTATGTTCCCATTCTGACCAGCTGGTGGGACCCGTGGAAGGCAGGAGATAGATGACAAGTCCTGAGCAGTCACTCTGCTTGGCAGAGGGCTGAATTCAGGTGCCCAGTGCCATTTCTGCACAGAGGGATGTTGAAAGTCAGGTTTATTTGTAGCATACACGTGCTTTTGCTCACATACCTGCCTCTATGGCACGGAATGAGGGACTAGCTAGCACATGATTCTGGCTCATCAGCCCTGAAAGTTCTTCCTGTGCTCTACCTTAAGATGAGAAAATGTAGATTTGGTGAGCACGCTGGAATAGGTGAGTTCAGGCCAAGTGAACTGAGGCTTAAAGTGTTTCTACTTGATTGCTGCAGAAGACACGAAATGGGAAGGAGCGAATGAGTAGCTCCTTCATTCCAGCCAGAGGAGGCTCAACAGCTGAGGCCGAGGAGCTGAGCACCCCTCCTGATAACCCGCACTGCTCTGTCAGCAAGCCTGCCGCTTCACTGAAGCGGGGATGGGAGCAACAGCTGGCCCCAGGCATGCCCGGGGCCATGGTACGTGTTGGCCTGTCGGTTGTGGACCATCTGGTGACCCCACATTAGGCTCAGGATTCACAGCTGCCTGTGCTTGGGTTTTGCTTATCAAGTCCAGAGAAAGGACCCTGGAGAGGGAGGGATCTGGATCTGGATCTGCATCTGGCTCAGACGTGGTCATCCCAGAATATACATGCTTTGTTTTGGTGAGACCAAATGCACTGCAGTTATACCTAGCACGCATCAACGTTTCTGCCTTTCCAGGCTGAGTCTTCTTGCTTTCCTTCTGACGTACAGAGACAGAAGAGAGTTCTCTTGCTTGCCTTTTTTAGGGACAAACGTCTATAAGAAATGATAYAGGTAGGGCTGACTGCTTCTGCGAGAGGGAACAGGCGAGCACTGGGGTCCCTTCAGGCTGTGTGTGTGTGTGCAGGGCAGGCAGGGAGTCGTAAGGTCTGTTACGGACCTGAACAGAGACAAATCCAGGGCCGTGCCATATAGCTCTGCTCCTTCTTCTCTTCCCGGGTGTCCTGCACATTCAGGCTCTTCAGTCACCAGTATCTACCCAGAAAACTGGTTCTCTCTGGCTGAAAATGAAGACTTCCAAGAACGACTGAGGAGGGTAAATGAATCTCTCCTGCTTCCATCTGAGGATTTGCAGGAGGCCTTCATCAATTATTGGACATTTTGAACATTTCTATTCCAGGAAAAATAGCTCTTCCAATTAACAAAGCTGTATTGGGACCGGCTAAAAATATCTGACAGGCTCCAGATATTGTCATTCCCATCTTCAAAACAGACAGATAAGAGAGAGTTTGTGCCCTCTGTGGGAACAGAATATCTTTATTCTTATCCACAACTGTGAATGAAAAGAATATGTAGCAGCAGCCTGAAAATGACTGTAGCTGAAAAGAACCAGAACTACTACTACCGTAAAGTCACAGGAGAGAGTCATTGCCAAGCCTGAGACTTAAAGCTTCCAACGCAATTTCCTTAATGAGTGTAATTTATTGACAAACTGCCCCAGAAACATAGAGAAGACATCAAGGCCTTAATTACAGAAAGGAACTTTGTTACAGGGGCATCTCACGAGGGAGCCCCAGCCGAGGCACTGCCAGTGCCTGGGAGTTTCCTGCCAGCTCTGGGATGCCAGGCAGGGATAAGCCGCCCGGAATGATCTTCTGCTTGAGAAGCTCCAGTTTGCTCGGCCAAGGGCAGATGGTGCCCTTCACACCTTGCAGGTTCCCATTGCCTCATTTCATTCTTGAGTGTGTAAACACCTGTGGAAGAAGAGAGGTGGCAGCTGAGCCAGTTTAGCTCTAGATGAAAAAGGGAACCAGGGGCCCGTGGGGCATCCAGGAAAGCCGTGCGGTGGCTAAAGAGAAGAGCTTTGACATCGCCTACCTTTGGCTTCCTGTTGGCACCRAGGAGTCCATGATCCTCTGGATGGGATCAGCGAGGAGTGCACCTTGGAACCTGCAGACTCGTGAGATGGTCTCACCTCTCTGAAATAGCGAGAGGAGCTCCAGCAAGGTGAGCAAAGGATGTTACTGGAAATRTGAATCCCTCTGGGATGCTGGGGGTGTAGTTTCCAGCAGCGTCTCTGGCTCTGAAGGCCCTTGGTTTGGGCCCAGATGCTGGCTGTAGCAGTCATTTTTCTCTCTCTGGGTTTCTGGGAAGAATATAAGGAAAAGCAGAACACAGCAGCAATTGACCAAAAAAAGGGAAAGGACAAAAGAAGAACGTAGTATCTTCCATTGCTTGTACCTCACCTGCTTATACGAAGCACAGTAAGGTAACCCGGTACGGAAGAGAGACCTTGTCTTAAAGAGAGACTCTGGAATTATACCCGGGAGAACCTGAACCTTTGCTTGGGGAGTGACTTTAAATTAATCTGAAAATGGACGCAGGATGGTCTGAACCACTGATTCTTAACTCATCTATTTGTTAAAAGACTTAATACGCCAGATTCTCTAAAAATGCTAATGCAGATCCCAAGCTCAAACTCATCTTGTCCTTAAGGACACAGGGATAGGATGTTATGGTGTGGTGGTCCTTTACTTCATGCAGGGCAGAGTTTGCTGTAGGAGATTTCTGAGATGTTACGGTCCCAGCTGGTGACTGGAGCTGAGAATATCACAGTAGCCTAGATATTTTTAGTAGAGGAAGATTTTTGTGCAACAACTATTGCCTTTTCTAGCAACAACTTAGTCTTCAGAAGAACTGCCAAGACCTTGTGAAATTCAGGTTTTGCATAAGATTAGGAATACTTCAGTAGTAAAACAGTGGGTTTTTAATGGAAATGGAATTTAAAGTGCTGCTCTGAGTCTGGGGAAGGAAAAAAAAAGCAGCTATGTTTGCTGGGGACTTTTGTGAAAGCAGAAAATTATTCACCACCTTTAGATTAAGCACAGCTCTAAAATATCAGAACTCTGGTTTTTGATGCTCTGGGTTTGCTATGGCAATTGAGGTTAGGTGTTATTTATTACCAGCTATTATTAGTTTATGCGGTTTCACAGATGGGCAGGGTAAGGCAGTGGCCTATGGAAAAATGAGGCCTCTGTGTGTCAAAGATGATCCCCGGCAGCAGCTTTTGTGTAAAGCGAGCAAACTACAGCGGAGCAGCTGCCGTGCTGCAAGTGCTGGGAAACGGCTGCTGGAGTGAGCYGCATTGAGCAAACGGTGATAGATGTTTTCAGCACACAACAGAGCAAGGTGCCAGTAAGAAATACGCTGACAACCTGGCCGAGATGTGATAAAAGGCTGTTTCCACTCTGACTTTACAGTAAAAGCCTTCGCAGGAGCTCTGACTCGTGGGCAGCTTCCCGGTTACAGGTGCTTGGGGAAACTGTAGAGCTTGAGGTTTTGTGATGCCAGGACTGACTTTGTGGTTTGGGGCAGAAGATACAGGCTCCTGTGAGCAAAGGGCTCCCATTCCCACGGGGTTAATGCAACCCTTTAGCCCTGCTTTGGGAGTTCATGCTTTTGCTGGGAGTCTTTCAGAAGAGACAGTAAGGAAAGAAGATACCTGAGGTAGATGAGCATTGCCTGAACACTTGCAGTGTTCGGGGTGGAAGAAGTGTGTCCGGGGTGCACAGTGCTGAAACAAAGCGCTTTCTGCTCCACACGGATATTAAAAATTGCACAGAGAGCAAAAGAGCACTTCCTTAGTCCTGCGGCTTGTGCTCTATTTTCACCTCTCCCCGTCCCCCACGGTGGGTTGAGTGTGCTCGGAGGTAAATTAGTGGCTGCTCTTTCCACCCTGGAGAGGAGGCTGTGTTGCAGAGGAGATGCACATGCAGAGCTGGCGGTGGCGGGAGAAGTACGCTCACCAAAATGGGAGGGGTTCAGCTTTCGAGAAACTTCTCCTAGAAATTAATCCTCCCTTTGCACAAATTTTGCTAAATTTGACAAGATTTCAATGGTGGCAGTGTCCTTGTGAAAATTAAAGCTACTTTGAGAGAAGATCAACCTGTTTTTTTTTCTAGCGGTGAAGCCTTACTTTTCRAGGAAAGGTGGTTTGCTGAGAAAAAACAGGAAATTCTGATGCATCCTGGAGATAAAAATACCGTGTTCCCTGAGATAAAAGTAATAATTTTATTGAGTTTTGTAGAGAAAAAACGTTTCAAGGCTGAAGAAAGAAAACCAGAAATATTGCAAACATCTCTTTTTTTCCTTCTCTGCACGAAATATTTTTTCCTTGCTCTGCTTTGTGCAAAGGATCCCACCCACCTCCGAGCTCAGGCGTGCTCTCCCAGGCGAGCCCCCTCCTGCCCAGCAAGCGTGGTGTGCAGCCTGCTTGGGTGGACAAAGGCTCCAGATAGGGACTCCCCATTCCGAGGCCCTGCAGGCAGAGTCCTGCGATTGTCTCGATTTTTTTTCTATCAATTCCTTTCTTTCTTTGCCTGAAGGAACAAAAGTGGTTGAGGTGGGGAGAGGAATAGTCTTAGGAGATGAATCCCAGYGGGGAGATGCTGCAGGACTTGGTCATTTGTTGCATTTGGTGTCACCTGTTTCCCCTGCAAGGCCTTTGCAAAGCCCAGTTTACTTTATTTCCCTTCTGTTGCTACCATTTGTTGTCAGTATCAGGGCAGGTGCGTGCGTTTGTGTCGTTTTCAGAGCGGGCTACTTAATTTGCAGAAATACAAGCAGGTCAAACTCCTTTTTGTTTCCCTTTCCAGGGCCGCAAACCTGGCTACTTCTCGTTCCTGGATCCCTTTTCCCCTGGTGTCTGGCTCTTCATGCTGCTCGCCTACCTGGCTGTCAGCTGCGTCCTCTTCTTGGTTGCTCGGTAATGTGACTGGCGGTGCCTTTCCCTTCCTCGCGGTGCCATCTAGCGTCACGCTCCCGGACCCGAGGGGGGATGCACGGTGAGGGGCCGGGCAGGGGGACACGGGGACATCCCCCAGGCCACCGGTGCGGAGGGCGCGGTAAGGGAGGCAGAAGCATCCCAGCCCTCCGCCAGCTGGGGACGGGGGCTTTGCCGCTGAGTGCCCGCGCCGGCACGTCACCGATGCGTATGGCTGCCCGGGGATGGCCGTTGGCATGGCTGTGACAGGGCGGGCAGGAGCAGCGTGCCACGATTCAGGGGTGTGCTTGGCCGCAGCGGTGGGTGCCGGTGCCGAGAGCTGCGTGGGAAGGGTGGGAAGAGGTTTGGGAGTAGGGCTGGTGCTGTGCAAATGGTGCTGCTCCCTGTAGATGCTTGGTCTGCAACAGGTAAACCAACCACTTGTCTTGAACAGGAGAATGGAGGCTGGCAGGTACCGGCAAATACATTCAGAGATATTAACGCAAATTCCAGTAGTGATGTTTGGTTCCTCTGGCCCTGTAAAACCCAGCGTGTACAGAAAAAGAAAGTTCATTAATATCTTTCAACAGCCTCTTGGTTGATGTGCAGAGGCTCACTTGACAGCTCTCAGTTCCGTTTCCCTATGACTAATTTAAATCAGCCTTAAAATATATGACTGAGTGCTTGTCTGCAGCATGTCTCCCGTCGAAGCCCAGGGTCTGCGCTCCATTGCTGTTTTCCCTGACCTCCTAACAAACCACTTATGGTTGGTGGCACAGATGGGCCTTTTCAGACATAGTTGAACTCTGTCCTGGCAACGTGTACCAAAGGCATGCTCAGGGTTTGAAGGCTGGGACATGGTTAATACCCAATTCTCATTACAAAAATTGGAACTGTGCTGTCACTCGGTCCCTTAGCATGGCTAAAGTTGTCATCCTGACAGGGCTTTAATGGTTTCTTCGAATGCCATTATAGCCTCAGAAACGTAGTTCTGAAGAAACCATTGAATAATGCAGCCTGGCGCTCTTTGCAGACCGAGATTTGGTGCCCCTCTAGCCGCCGCCTCATGTTTTAAACATGATCCTCTAGAAAGGTGCCTTTACACGGCTTCCCACTGGAGATGGAGGTTTGGATGCTGCTTTCTGCCTTGCTCAGCAGTAAGGAGCTTTTGACCCAGAGCACTGTTTTTTACTGCCAGTGCTTGATCCAGCCATAGAAAGTCTTCAGGAAATAACTTCCACTTCGCTGGCATCACAGTGAGGTAGGAGACGCAGAAACGAAATAAACACCTCATTTTGGTTAAATGCCGCGTAAGCTGGCAGGGCCCTGCAGCTGTACTGGCAGTATTCCCAAAATGACCCTCCCAGGCACCAGCTTTGTTAACCATTAGCAATATAATGAACGGCAGCATAGGAATTAGAAGACTTTCTTAGCAACCAGGGAACTGACGACTGGAAACGGCAAAAAAAGAGGGCTAGGCTACAGTCGCTTCAGTGACAGGCTGTCAGTTATTTCAGATTCCCACCTCTGTCCTGTCCCTGTGAGCACTGAAAGTATGTGATGCTTTGAAACACCAGCACTTGGCTTCAAACTACACCTGGGACGTAGATCTTGCTGGGGCAATCAGACCTTCTCAGAGCAACGATTTGCACCAATACAGTTATTTTTCTTGATAGTGCCATGCAGTCAGGTCTCACACACTTCACTTTTGAACTTCCCATTGATGTTCATTCTCCAGCAGGGAACACAGCCAAAGATGTTTGATTTCAATTTCACATCAAGTCCATGCACATCTGGAATTATTGTTGTGGTTGTCTGCGGTACGAATTCGCATACAGGGCTCCAGCCTCCCTGCAGCCCATGCCCAGATTTTCAGCAGAGCCTCTCAAAACTTTTGCAAATCTTTACAAGAAAGCTTCTGGCTTCTGAGTCTTAGAGCAAGCATTTCACACAGCTCTGAGCCCTGGGCATCAATTGACAGCAGAGAGTTTCCTCCTTGGAAAAATCTGCCTCCGGGAGTGTTAGGGCTTCACAGCTTTTCTTTTTGTGCTTTTTTTTCTCCAAAGTGCCCCATTTCCCAGTGAATTACCTGAGCTACCTGTTTCTTGTCATTTTAGATTGACACCGTACGAGTGGTACAGCCCCCACCCCTGCTCGCAAGGCAGATGCAATCTTCTCGTGAATCAGTACTCTCTCGGCAACAGCTTGTGGTTTCCAGTCGGGGGATTCATGCAGCAAGGCTCCACCATTGCCCCCCAAGCATTATCCACACGCTGTGTCAGTGGAGTCTGGTAAGGAGGACAGCCCTCCTCTTAAGGAAGGCTTCTCTGTGGGTCTTTTCTGGGCAGAAGCAGATGGAGAGGCAGAGGGTGGGGATGGACATCAGATTCAGTCCATGGGGAAATCTCAGGTCACCATCTTCGCTTCCCCTTTCCCTAGGTGGGCATTCACCTTGATCATCATCTCCTCCTACACAGCCAATTTGGCAGCCTTCCTCACCGTGCAGCGGATGGACGTCCCCATTGAATCYGTAGATGACCTAGCTGACCAGACAGCCATCGAGTACGGCACCATTCACGGCGGCTCCAGCATGACCTTCTTCCAAGTAAACCCCATTCTTTTGCTGACTGGGCCCAGGGGGTGCAGAGGGCACCCTTTAATCAGATTTGGATATCGCCCCAGCCTGTCATGCCTGTTTCATTCCAGTTTCTGGCATGGAGGGGACCTTTGGAGAGACCCCTGGCTGCTTGGCTGCACAGGACTGGGCTAGATCCACAGTGGGTGACGATGGGATGAACGGTGGGGGAGGCATGGCGGAGGACAGGGAAGGCAGGATTTTGTAACACAGCAGCTGGCATCCTCTTGGGATGCTGAGGGACAAGGGTCAGGACATCTGTACTGGACCCTGGAGGAGCAGACTCTCCTGCTTGGACTYAGAAAGCAACTTAACGCTTGGAGTGTCGCCACGTGGGTGGGAAAGTGGTACGCGTCCCTGTGTCACAGTGATGACATAACATGGTCTTCAGCAGATGAGCATTTGCAGTCAAATTTCCATGGGTCTCTGTGGTCTTGGCTTTTACATGAGAGTCCCTCAGGTTGGATAAGCAAAGAAACATTTGCAAACCCCAGGTAGGTGAGCATATGTAAAAGTGCTGGAGTCTGTATATGGTCAGTAGCACTGAAAACAACTAAGTCAAGTGTATGCAAACTTACGCGTGCCATTTAGCCCAATTTAATTTTTGTCTTCCCTGTTCTATTCAGAAGGGAAGTAAATGAATTAATCTTTCCTGCAGTGCTCTGAATGCACGAAGAACTGCTTGAGGATTATTTATTTATTACATGTTGAAATTCCGAGAGGAGAGAAAGCTTTTATCACTTTTTCCCCATTCTGAGTCTGAACTGAATTGGGAAGCCTGAGAAATCTCTCGAGTAAGCCTGAGCTTTTCAGCCCAACTTTAGACCCTTCAGGGCTTTGGCAAAAAGCTACTTTTAAGCAGAATGTTACATCTAAAATGAGCTGAACAGAGCCCAAGCGACTAAGGTGATTGTATACGAGGCGCTCGCTTAGTTCTTTTCAGGAAGGCTTTCAAGCTTAAAATCCTGACTGTGGCTCTGCGCTGCCTGGCAGGTGCTGGAGTCGCTGGTATCAGAGAAGAAATTAGGAAAAGATGTTCTTGTACCATTTGCAACGCTTTAAACTATGTTGGGATCCATTTGCCTCTGGTGTAGTGATGGTGGGTCAAACGCAGTGATGGATTAAGCAGGCGTGGCTGAGGCTGTTGTCACCGCCCCGCAGCTCCTGGCTGCGTGAGATGCATGTCCGCTGCTGAAGCACCTTGCCTTGTAACCTGTCCTGGCAGCAGTTTCCCCTGACACTAACACACAGGATTAAGGTTTAAAAGTGCAGTGAATCGGGAACGAACACACACCCTGTTCGTCTGTCCCTTGCCCAAGTGACTGCACCCAGAGGACAGAGCTGGACAGACGAGGACAGTAACTAGGTCAGCAGCAGATTCCCTGAGGCTCTCCAGCATTGCTCACCAGCCACAGAAAACGAGCCCTTGAAAGCACGATGGCAGGAGGTGCCTGGCAGCACATCACGTACCTGCTGCAGTGGCTGGGAGGGGAGGGGAGGTGGTGTAAGGGATTCCGAGTGCTGCAGAAATGCAAGGGTGAGCGGAAAGCAGCAAATTCAGAAACTCCTACTGTAGACCAGAGTGTGTTTATCCTCAGGCTTTGTGCAAGCAGGTTTCACTCTTTGCTCAGCACAGACAAGAGAGATTAACCATAGTCAGCTTTTCTCTCAGTCAAACCAAGGTGGGTTCAACCACCAGCAAAGTCTGAGGATTTGGGGCCGGTTGAGCTTTAGTTTACTGCAGTCAATGAAAAGACTCCAGTTCTCTTAAGCAGGTACTTTGATTTGCCTTAGGAGGGAGTGAACCAAAATCCGGATTCAGGGAGCAACAAACTCCAAAGAGCTTTGGCTCTGCCCCCATCCCTCAGTGCCCTTCTCAAGGTGATGGTGTCTGGCTCTGACGCTGGTGAGCAACAGTTACACAAGCACAAGGTTACAGTGACAGACGATAGGGTGTGAGCTGTACGGGGAACATTCGGTGGTTTAAATCAGTCACGCACGAGCTATTTCTTCTGGCTTTTTTGGCGTGTTTTTGATATACTGTTACGGAAACTATGTATTTTTCTAAAATTGAATTTATGCAAAGATCTTTGCTGGAACCTATTGGAATTAGGTATGCATTTCATGCCCAGCTTTGCCAACAAAGTCTCAAATCCACCAAGATGTTTGGGCCTCTAAATCTCATTGGAATAAATGGAGGTTTATCTAAATCTTCTTTGAATCTGGCACCAAATCTGCTTTGACTCCTTTCCCCATTATGGCCTTTTCACAGTGGCGTCTAATTTGGGGTTTATGTTACAGCAAGATGCTCCCACCTTAGCTGTGCTTGCCTCCTTTCTCCTGCAGAACTCCCGCTACCAGACGTACCAGCGGATGTGGAACTACATGTACTCCAAGCAGCCAAGCGTCTTTGTGAAGAGCACGGAGGAAGGGATTGCGCGCGTGCTGAACTCCAATTACGCCTTCCTGCTGGAGTCCACCATGAACGAGTATTATCGTCAGCGCAATTGCAACCTCACGCAGGTCGGGGGCCTTCTGGACACCAAGGGCTACGGGATTGGCATGCCCGTCGGTAGGCAGTGAAGAAAAATTCTAGTCCTTCTCAGCTGTCGGCAGAGGACCGGAGCATTTGAAAGGCTGAACCGGCTCTAAAGCCAATGTCACGTTTCACGGCTCTGCCCAGGGTCATTTTTTATCTCAGGAGGAAAATCAAATACATTGCAGTTGCCCAAGGTGCACGCTCAGAGCCAGGTGTACGAGACCCTGCTCTGGTCCAGAGCCATGTGACACGCGACTGCGGCTCTTTAAATAATTCATGTGAAAGATGTTTCAAAATTGCTGCTTATTTTCTGCATATATGCTCTTTGCTGACTGTTTCCCTTTTGAACCAGTGTTTTTGAATCATTTTGTGCTCCTTGTTTTATCTCAGAAGTGCTGTAAAAGTAATGCTGTTGCAACTCTTGTAGTTTTTAGCACAAGTTTCTTAACAGCTGGTGGTTCTTAAAACTCGAGGACAGAGAATTGGGCAATTCAGTGACTATCTCAGCTAATAATCAGGTTTAACTAGTGCAGGGTTTTTGTCTTTCAAATATGAGAGCTAGCAAAAGAACATCATCTCCCAGGGCAGCACAGAAGAAGGATGTAGTTGTTGTTATTCCAAGCGATGGACTGATCTTTCGGCCAGTCTCACAGGCTCGGGAAGCCTTGTTCCTGACCTTTAAACACCTGCACTTAGCAATACAAAGTTAAGGTGAATTACATAAGAACCGTCACACAAACAGTCACTATAGTTTAGCTAACATGCGTAAGCTTGTAAAGTCACAGTAACCTGATTGTTAGTACAAATCCTTACTTTCAGGACTAAATTTGTTCTGACATTGTCTTGTTAAACAGTGAAACTGTAGCAGATAAGAAGAGCAGAAAGCTGCTCGCTGGGACAATAGTGCAGAGTTACCAGGAGAATTGCGGTCTTTCCCACGGCCCTTCTTCGGGCTCTCTGGTAGCAGACATCATCAAGACTGCAGTCTTGCTCAGTACCGAGCGCAGAAGTGAGCTCCTCTACCAGGAACATTTGGGCTTGTGCGGAGGTTGAACTTGCTGTTGTTGCAGTGCACCAGTTTGAGGAAGGAGTGTTAGAGCAAAGCTGAAGTTGGAGGCAGAATGACAGCAGAAGGGACCTCAGTGGTCTGAAGGAGCAGCGGTGCGATACTGAACTGCCTGTTCAGACCCTGCCCCTGAAGCCAAAGCTCCCCCTTGTAATGGACCTCTTTAAATGGCCTGTGTGGGTCTTGGTGGACAGGTGAAATTACCATCTGCAAATAACATTAACCAGTTGACAGTCCCAGCAGGGAGGCTGCAGGTTTCACGGGCTTACGTGGACTGAAGTCCCTTCCAAACTGATCAGAGACGAGCTTTTGTAGTTGGGCACACTGGCAGGGCATCGTGGCGGGGATGAATGGGGAGGAAGGCTGGCCGAGGCGGTGCCTTACCACGTACCTCTTGGTGTTGCAGGCTCTGTGTTTCGCGATGAGTTTGACCTGGCCATTCTCCAGTTGCAAGAGAACAACCGCCTGGAAATCCTGAAGCGGAAGTGGTGGGAAGGAGGGAAGTGCCCCAAAGAGGAGGACCACAGAGCCAAAGGTAAGCCACGCCGCTCTCCAGTAGCGTGCTGAAGGGACCAGGCAGTAGAAGCATCCTTGCCAGCAGTGCAAGGATGAACGTCCATCTGCACATGAGCGCTGCCAGGTTTTCTGCCTGAGAATTACTTTTTCCCCTTCTTCTGACCTGAGATTCCCTCCTTCACGATTCAAGGAGAAAGCCAAACAGCTCTGCTGTGCCTCATGCTGTGTGTTTTTGCCTGGGGCAGAGATAGCGGGAACAACCAAATGACAAATATTGGAGGCATATGGAGGGTAAATTAGCTTCTAATGAATGTCTGCAGCATTACATGGGAAAATGGATGGCTAAAGGGATCAGACCAAAATCCTGGGTTCCTTCAAGGGAGATGGATCTCCACCACAGGCCCGCTGGTTAATGGCTCCAAGTGAAAGCGCCTTTTAAACAGCCAGGGGAAGGGACACAAGGACTTTATTAGTACATCTGTAAACTGAGGAGCAAATTCTTTTGGGTAATGCTATGCAAATTGCTGTAAAAGCTACCACATTAGGCTGATGTCCCAGCGTGAGAGCAGTTGCCAGCTTAACGCAGTTGCTGCATTTTTTAGTTTTGGCAGTCACCCTTTCCTCAGCAAGTGTTTTCTGGGAGGCCAGCAGGTCCCCCGGTTGAAAGGACGGTCTTCTGACCTTTCTGAGCGCCGAGACGGAGAGCCAAGCTGGGTCSACGGTAGCTCTTTTGTTTTCTTGACATTGCAGCAGGTGTAGGTGTGTGCATCTGTGCAGTTCGTGAGCCAGGCTGGATGAGACCCCCCGGGGACTGTGAGCCGGTGCTCCCTGTTGGGCAGTGCTGCACTGCAGGCAGCCCGGGCTGTTAGTCTCAAGACGGAAGGWCTTGGCCCAGTGTAGGACATCAGGCCTCAGGGCAAGGTGACAAGCTATTGAAGAAGTTAGTTTTGAAGGTGAGCAGGCACATGGGAGTCTTTTCCTCCGTGGACTGTGCAAAAAGCAACTCTGAAGTGGAATCTAGTCTGTGGGCTGTTTTGAGATGGCTTTGGAAGGGGGCGGCTGGGAAGCAGGCTCCCGGGCTGTTTCTGGCACTACCTGGCGCGCTCTGTGACCCTGGACAAGTTTTTCTGCTGTTTTGTGCCCTCTGTCGTGGCTCACTTCCTCAGTTTGGGAAATGAGGAAGGCTGTAGCCTGCTGGTATGTGTATAGGGAGGAAGGAAATACCTCTCAGGTGAGCTTGGGAATGGGTGTCTGAGGTGGCACCCAGACAGAATGATAGAAGGACATAGAGAGAGGTACTGGCCCTAAATTCAAATTTGAGAGCTGCTGAGAGGAGAGGATGGCCTTTATCTTGGGTCTAAACTGTGATCATGGGCTATGTTTTCTGCCCTGCAATTGCTGTCTTAGTGGAAACATCTCTGCGAAGGGCTGATTTACAGAATCACTAGATTGCTCCAGAGGCAATGCCAAAAGAATGACGGAGGACGAGGGAGAAATGTGACCTCCTAAGTTTTAGAACAAAACAGGTCAGCGATTTACAAGGATTTTGGTGAGATTTTATGTCTAAAAGCCACGCAGAGATTAAGTCAATAAATCATTGATTCTTACAGTTTGATTTAATGCTACAGAGGGGAGAGGAAGATTTTTATAGATGTTCTTGTTGAGTAATGGCCTCATACAGTCACCTCAGTGCAAAGCACCACGTGCTTCTTAGTAATCAGCCCAATCAGGGGCCCAGTCCACTTGAGACCCAAAACCAACAAGCACAGGAGAGAAGAGCCGTTTCTCGGACAGCGTGTGCTGAGGGCGGCACTGCTCCCCGGCTCCTCTCACGGTCCTGTTCTGCAGGGCCGGACGGAGGCACAGGCTGCAGTTTTGGGGACAGGGGTTGCGGTGGGAAGCGAGGTGACAGCCTCAGCACACGGAAAGCTCAGGCCAGGTTCCTGAGGGGTGGATTTTCCTTCCAGCTGGTGAGCTTTCTGGAGCGCAAGCTGTGTAGGACAGGGCTGGCAGCTGCCATGCGTGCGGTTTAGTCCCTCCCCTAAGTGAAGCTGTCCGCATGTGCGGCATTTGGCCCGAGGTGGCTGAATGGCTCCTACCATCAGTAGAGATGGCAGTCATCCCATTGTAAGCGAGTTGTCCAAAGAGGGTGAGATGAGTCACCCCATGGAAGGGGCTGTTTCCTCCTCATGGGCCAGAGGGTGCTGGGCAGAGAGCACCCAACCCAACAACAGCAGGGACCCCGTTCAGTCACCATGTAGTGTGAAACAGTGTTGGGTCCTGGTCTTGTTTGGAACCTTTCCTTGCTGCTGCAATACAAGCAGCTGTAATCATTTTTCACCAGCACTTCGTAATGYAATCAAAGGAGCTTTTCTTGGTGTCAGCTTCCTTTAAAGCCCTTTCTTGTCGTCTTCACCTCTGCTTCTTTAACAACGTTGCTCATCTTCCTTTGCGAAGTTCAAAGCAACTAGAGCTGGGTGAATAATTTGCAGGGATTAATGTGCCCGATTGATCTCTCATTTTTTCTCCTGTTTTCAGTTTGTCCACAAATCGCTTTGTACTTCCCTCCAACGTACTTGCTGTTTATCTGCAAAATCATCATTTCTGAGAACGCGTCTTCGATCGTGCAGTTATTGCAAGTCATTCAGTTTGCTATCTGAGTCATGCGGTTAGCTATTAATAGGACAGTGCTGCCTATGTGTTTTTGGTCCCTGGCTGGGTATATGCAATGCCAATTAAACAGCAAAGAGTTGGGACTTCTGTACAGTGATGCTTGCAATTTATGCTGTGTCTGCCTCTCCACAGCTTTGTCTCTTCTGCTTCATTTTAGGCCTGGGAATGGAGAATATTGGTGGAATCTTCGTGGTTCTCATCTGTGGCTTAATCGTAGCAATTTTTATGGCAATGCTGGAATTTTTGTGGAGCCTTCGGCACTCTGAACAGTCAGAGGTAGGACCTGAAAGTGTCCTGAGGGGATAGTGTGTGTTTATTGCTATCTGCAGGGTGCTCAGCAGTGCAGTGCTCTGGAGCAAGTAATGCACCCAGGCTGGGATGAGTGTTCCTAGTAATGAGACCTCAAACGCACGAGAAGGCTAGGTGCATTGGGCAGGGTCTAAAGTGCATGAGCTTGTCATGCACTCCTACTAAGATCAAGGCTGTAGGGATGCTCCAAGGGCTTTTGAAGGGATCAAGGATGTGTACAACGTCCAGGTACAGCTACCTTTCCTGGAGAYGGGATCACCTGAGGATTTCTACCTGCAATAGGTTTGGGTCTCGTGTTGATTTGGGGATCCAGAACACAGGAGGGTCTCTGACAAGAGGCGGAATCTGTTGGGCTAAATCAAGCRTAAATGTCCGAGCATTGGTGTTGAAAGCCAGTGGCCAGATTAACGACCGAGTCCGTAACACTTTGGCATCAGAATCCAGAGCAGACGCAGCGCTGCTGGGCTCGCAGCTTGCTTAGGTGAGCAGTATGTCTCGGGTCTGCCTTCCAGGTGTCGGTGTGCCAAGAAATGGTGACGGAGCTGCGCAACATCATTCTCTGCAAGGACAGTTTCCACCCTCGTCGGAGGCGAGGGGGAATGATACGGACTCGCCCCGTTATCCCGGAGGAACGCCGAGCCCGCAGCACAACCACGCTCAGCAACGGGAAGCTGTGCAGTGGGGGCGAGCCAGATCCCCTGGCACAAAGACTGGCACAAGAAGCTGCCCTGGTCGCCCGAGGGTGCACGCACATCCGGGTGTGCCCCGAGTGCCGCAGGTTTCAGGGCCTCCGGGCACGGCCGTCTGCGGGCTCGCCCGCACAGAGCGAAGAGAGCTTGGAGTGGGAGAAGACCACCAACAGCAGCGAGCCCGAGTAATGCTGGGGCGGGGGGCATTTGGGTGGGCCGAGAGGGTCCTGTTCCATTTTACAGAACATGGACTTGTACAATGTCAACTCGTTTTTAAATTAAAAGCAGTTACCCAGCTTCTCCAGAGCAAGGCGGACCTTTGGGCTGACACRCAGGCCTGGCCAGAGGGTCGGCTTCGGTGTCGGCGTCCGAGAGGACGCGCGTCTCGCTGAAGCCTGACGCAGCAGGAGCGAGGTCCTCTGGCTGGCCTGTCTCCAGCAGTTGTCTCCGTGCCACCGTGCGGCTCCGAGGCGGGAAGGAGGGACGTGGTGGGTAACTGGTGTAGCAGATATTGCCCACCCGGGGCAAGAGCGGTTCTTGGAACTTCTCCACCCCAGGCCAGGAGAAAGGACGCTGGTGCTGTCTCCCCATCACGTAGACTTACCGGGGGATGTTCTCAAAGGGTGGGGGGAGGGTCTTTTTATTTGACGCGGATAAGGGACGGGAAGGGAGGAGTCATTATTTTGTTTTGGTTTATTTTGGGTACGTCAGGACCTAGTCTCCAAGGCACCAGGTTTCAGGTGCTGAACTCTTCTTCCTTTTCAGAGTGTGGCAGGTGGACTGAGGGAGGAAGGGAAGGATGGGATGGGACACGCTCCCTGTGAGAAGCAGCATTTGCTGGAAGTCCATCTGAGGAGTTGTTAAAAGACATATATATAAAAAAATATATATATACATAGATATATATATATTAAAATGCCAAAAACCAACCAACGAACACAGTGAACTCAAAGAGGCCTTGAAACGCCTGGAATTTCAGGGGTTCTGTGTCTTTTGTTTAGTTCTGGGGTTATCTTTTGCTTTTTTTCCTTTCTGTTTTTGGGATGCGGGTGGGGGAGCCTTTTGAGGAAGGTGAGGTGGGAGCAAGCGAGAGTGGGGAGTGCTGGGGAAGGCTGCCCTTTCCCGCCAGCGGAGGGAGGTGGTATTTGCTGCCCACTGTCGCTCCCCAAAGCGTCCGCAGCCCGTGCTCTGCACGCTCCCGAACAAGTGACTCTGAGCTCTGCCCCAGGCTCGTGAGCTCCCCTTGTCCGTGACCCACGGAGCACTCTCAGCTTCGAGGGTGACTTACAGCCCATGTCTAGCAGCGACGATGCCACACAGCATTTGAGAAAACCATTAGCCCGGGATCTGATGTAAGGAAAATATTTACTTCCCTAGCAACAGCAGCAGCTCACCCTCTGCTTGGTACAGACGTGGGTTTTACATTGACGAGTTTAATTTTCTGATTGAAAAATAAATTCTATGCAATTTCTGATTGTAAAAGGAAAGAGACGACAATGGAGAGGGGCAGGGGAGAATAAAGCCTTGAGTGAAGGTACATCCTGTTCTTGAATTGTTTTCTTTTATTTTTGTCTTGAATGTACTGAAATAAAAGATGTCCTTGTATAATCATGCTTTTTTTTTCTCTTTCCTTCCCTGTCCACACTCACAACAGTCATGAGATGGTTCGAGGCCCGTCTGCTCAGGGAGACACCCCGCAACTCCCCAGCTGAAAGGGAGGAGGTGCTTTGGCTGTTGCAGGTCTCTGCTGCCTGAGTGTGTCCACACCCGTGGTGTTGCCTTTATCTGTAGCTGAATGGAAACGGGAGAAAAAAAGAAAAGGCCAAAAAAAGAAAGCCCAAGATACGTGGTGGTAAGGGGGAAAAGAACCCATAACTAACAGCAGTGCAGTCTGTCCAGGGGGCCCCGGTTTCCATGCGATGTGGACCACGGCAGTTACAGCCTTCCCAGACCTGCTGGTTGGAGCCCGGTTGACCAGGGGCTGAGGGTTAGGTACAGCGGGTCAAATCCATCACGTTATCGCGGGCAAGAGCCTGTCTCCAGCAGATGTTTCTGAGGAGGATGTGCAGGGAACGGGATGCGATGCCATGGTGATGGGCACGTTAGGGTTGTTCTGTTGTTTCCAGCAGCGTGTGAAAAGAAGCGTCTGCCACACTGCGACAGTAAAATGTGCATGCTCAGAGAGTGCTCGTGCAACAAGGAGGAGAGGAGTTAGAGCTCGTTATGCAGGTTGTCGTATGAGATGTTCATAAAGGTCCTTTCTGGCCTTCATATCTGTAAATCTGCGGGATGTTACCCTCTCCCTGACTAAGCAGAGCGGTGAAGGTGCGAGCATGAGATGAGGTAAGGCTTCGCCAGAGGCCGGGAATCTGGTGCCGTGGGATCGGAGGGGCAGATCCTCAGCTGAGGTAAGTCAGCAAAACCTCCATCCCCGCACTCTGCAAGGAGCCAGGCTTGGGCTTTCAAAGTACTGACAGCAACACTAGCGACATCTGAGTGTGCCTGCGTTGTGTTTAAAGACCGACATGTTTTTACGAGCAGCAGAATATATTCATCAAAAAGAAGCTGCTTTTTAAAATTTATTTACAGATTAGCAGAAGAAAAGGCTCCATGAATCATTTATCAGACCTCATGTTTTTTCACCCCTTCACCACAGTGAATAAAGAGGGATCTTGACAGAGCCAGACATTATTCCTCTGCTTCTCCAAAGATCTTGCAGTCATCTGCTCAGACAGAGCATTTCAAGAAAAAAATGATGAGAAACCACCTGGTTTCTTTGCTTTTTATCTCACCTGTTAGCTTGCTCCACCCATATGGTATTTTGTATCTGGGTCTGTATTTTAAGGAGATTTTTTCATGTCCTTCTTGCCCTCTTCTCTCTTTTTTAATTTTTTTTTTTTTTTTTTTAATGTTCAGAGTGTTTGCGCTCAGAGCAGAAATGGACCTCAGAAGAGGAGTGGATGGATAAAAGCTGCTGTCATTTGGATGCCTTTTCTAGTGTCTCTGTAGGTCCTGTATTTTCTGCTCACCAGTAAATACCTACAGATTTTACACTGGAGAGACCCCACAGCAGACAGCATTATGCATATATATGCCTGGGTGTGTACTCGTATGCATTTGTGTGCCCAGATGGGTTTACATCTCACATGTTCTCTCTCTCCCCAGTTTTTGCTCTCATCTTTGAAACTATTGTGGGGGCTCTTTTGCTCAGCCGGTCCCAATGCTAATGCAGTTCAAGATCCGGAGTGGTTTGCCATCGAAAAGGCACTTTCCCAGAATTGCCATCTCCTGATAAAACTTGAGTAATTCTAGTAAGATATCTCTGCAAATTCCACTGGGAGCCGAAGATTAGGTCAATTAAAATGTAATACTTTGCTTTATCCCCTCTCACTGTTTTGTTTGATCCTCCTGCTGCCCCTCTGGGGAGCCCGGCAGCAGAGCCGAGGGCTTGCCTCTCTCCCCGCGGTGACAGCCGACTCTCCAACCCCGGCTGGGTCGACAGCAGTCTGGCAGGTTCCTAACTAAAAGGCCTGGGATCTCTCCTCATGCGCTAAAACCCGTGTTTGTGTTGTTATTCCAAGCAGTTCCATTTTCACCTAATGATAAAAAGCTATTTTCTCCCCAGAGGTTGCATGGGTGAAGGTATTAACAAGCTTGGACTAGCCCGGGGGCATTTACTGAACTGAGTGGCGTAAGTAAAATAGAAAAGGGTTGTTCTGTGAACTGTGAGAGCCCACAGGACTTCGGGAAGAAAGACGGTGAGCTATAAATTATAAAATAGAGACTGAACCCTTTGGACCCTAGTGGTCCTGAGGCAGGAAACTTTTTAACCATTTCAGATCCCTGCTTCTGCCCTGCCAAGTCCGTTTCTCTCCTTGAACTCTTAAGTGCCTCACCAGGTAAGTGGCTCAAAAGGTGGGGGAAGAGGCAAAGGGAATAGCTATTGTTTTGCTTTGCTTCTTTTGCAGAGATCCTGAGTTACAGAATGGGTCTGGAAGGGGTGTGAGTCCCAGCAGTCGTATGTAAGCTGGTAGAGATATCTACAGCCCTGGTAACTGCAGCTGTGGGCACAGGGTAGCTGGGCTAGACACAGGAATGTGGGTAACTGGTTTTGATGGTTCTTGGGTGATGACTCTGAAAGGTAAAGACGAGGAAGGGACCCGTCAGTGAGGTCTCCTTGATGGAGGCTGGTTGATGACTGGTTTCTAAGTTTATGAAAGAGCAAAGAAGCAAAGATGGGCTGCTTTGGTGTTAGGTTTGGGGTGAAGGTGTCACGATTTGGCTATGAAAAGGCTGGCATGAGTGACCAAAGTCCCCTCCATCAGCTTTTGTTTCATTTAGCTCTGAGATTAATTACCTGCAAGATACGTGTTTCTCTCCTCTACTTCACTTGTGTATCCAATGAAGGTGATGAAATTTCTCGTGGTGGCTTTGACTATCTGGCTTTGACTAGAGGGAAAAAGTAGCACTGCCCATCAGGAGGAGAGCCTGCCAGTGAGGCACCGCTCCAAAGCAAGGGAAATAGCCCCAATGACCTAGAGGCATAAGTGGAGGCAGACTCAGGCCAGTGATCTGCAAAAGGAACTGCAAACTGCCATCAGAAATGGTAAAAAGTAAGTCTGGGCACACACTTGGCACTTGCAAGTCTGCTGAGTTTTGTCCCTCCTAATATCTAACCGTGAGGGGACAGCATGTCTTGTCTGAAACGAGGAGCTGCAACTTGAACAGGGCTAGCAGAGCAACGGCTCAGCATGCCGAAACGCCTGCTGAACAGAGGATAAAGCACCCACAGTTCCAGAAACCCCATTAGAGTTTGATGGCCACTAACTGATTGAAAATACAGAGCTGGACTCTTCTGGGTACAAAGTAGCACTGATGAATTCAGTATTAAATAGGCTTCTCTGGAACTTGATGCCACGCTGGCAAAATCGGCTCCRTATCAGCTGGATCGGACAATGGGCAGGTTTATGCATCTTTCAGGGAGATTTTTTTTCCCTCCAAGGGGGAATCTGCTGTGCTCCGGTTGAGTTAATAGCCTGATTTGTGGCAGGACTGCAACATTTCATCCCAGAAAGCGTTCCAGCCGGCAGATGAGGATCGCCTGCCTCGCTGCCAATATGCAGCTGTCTCGGGGGGGCGTGCGGCAGTCCATCACCCGCACAAAGGGCCACACAACAGCGGCTCTTTGAAAGCTCTGCTGAGGCCAGATCAGTAAGAAAATGAGGGAAGCTAGCTTAATTAACAAAGGCTTTGTCCTTTGCTGTGTTTAGGTCTGCAGTTATCGGTGTAGCTGGCAGTTCTCAAAGACTGAAATGACAGTAGTTGGCTGTAAAAGAGATAACTGTCAGATTAGCCGGTACGTATCTTCTGCCTAGGTTTTCTATATCATACCTATCTTGAAGCATCTCCATGTATCAAAGGGACTAGTTGGCCATTTGCCTTTAAAAAGTACCCTTWCCAGTGTGATAAATTACCACGGAAAGACAATTGAATAGACAATTGTCTATTACAATGGAAAGACCTAACATTTCTTGCTTCTTGACTTTGGCTGTTTTGGAATAGTATTTTTCGTGCTTTGATCAATTTGTACAGACTGAGCCTTTCTGTTGTTTTTATTGTGGCACTTGTGTTTTTGGTTTCTCTTGTATTGAGCTTAGGGTGCAAGGGAGAGAAAATGTCTGTTGGAGTGTAAAGGCAGTGAGAAGGGCCATTCCTGGTAGACGCAGGTTCTTCTCATGGTCCATCAGGACTCCTGCAGAGTCACATCCTCAGCTCCTCTAAGTCAACTGGGGGCTGTGCCGGGCTATGCCTGCTGGGGAGCTGGTCCAAAGTGGCTGCTAAAAATCCAAATTGGTGTGCAGCATGGAGAACAGAGAGGACTTGCTGCTTTGTCTGGGACAAAACGTTAACTGAGGTAAGGGGGAATTTCATTGACATTGGTGAGGAGAAGGCGATTTAGACCAGTATGGGTGAGACCCATGCTTTTTCAAACCTGTTATCTTCCTCCTTTTCTCTTCCTCTATCTCTGCCTTCCCAGCATCTTTCTCTTTCCTATTCATCCCCCAAATACTCCTCCTCATGTTGCTCAGTCTCAGAAAAAAAGTCTCAGATTGGCTTTTGCCTGAAGTCCCAGGAAATGTTCATGAATGTAGTCTTCTGGCTTTTCAGGCTTAGCTCTTGCTGAGCTGAGATTTAAAGCAATTTATTTCAAAGCCAAAAGTGAATGCAAATGAGCGGAAAGAACTAGGGGAGGAAATGAAAAAAAGACCTCTTATTCCCAGGTGAGCACTAAGATGTCTGATCTGCCTGCCTAAAACTGATTGTTCTTCCAGAGTCTACAGTAAATACCCTTGCGTGTTAGTGAGCACAGCTGTAGAGGATGCTCTGATTATTGCTTGCTGAACTAAACTGGGACAAGGAGGTGAACACACAGCCTCTGGTTTTATTCCCAAGCCATTGATCAGCCACAACATCTTTAGCCCTCAGACAGCTGAAATGGAGGTCACGACGTGGTAGGGAGCCAGACATTAGCAGGAGGCTACCAAGTGTCCACGCTCTGAGGTCCTGTGAGCCAGATTGCTCTCTTCTGTGAGGAAGGTTTGTTTGCTGGCCATTTCAAATGGCCCCGGCACGCTGCTGGCCATGTGACTGGGTCAAACGGATGGGTATTTCTTTTTGAAGCTAGACCTTGAATGTAAAAACAGAGTTTAGTAAGGGAGTGTCTTTGGGGGGGAATTCTGCTGGTTTAGCAGACATAATAGTTACTCTGACCAAGCTGTTTAATTATAATTCCCCTATGTGGACGCTGTATTTCAAGGGGGCATCATTATTCTGGAATGAAGCCCCCCCCCCTTTTTTTTTTTTGGTTTATTTCTGGGCAAAATCATGTCCACAAGGAGCTGTTAGAAAGCAGCAGCAAGGATGGCAAAACTGGATGGCAAAAATGCCACCAAGCCATAGCAGGCACAACAGGAGATGCTCTCACAGAGGACGCTATGCTCTGGCTGCCCACGCTTTGCGCACGGTTATTTCTGTCTGTGGTGGCCGTTGTGTCCCAGCAGCGAGAACAGCAGCAGAGCTATCGCTCTACCAGCTCGCTGATCCGCGTCGGACTTTGGGCTAAGCCTGCATCCCTTTCCTGCTTGGGCTTTCTTGACAGTGAGATAGGGATGAAGACCTGCCAAGCAGAGAAAGGACGGTGCAGGGTTTGAGGCGCAGGGTGGGAGGCCACAACCGCTCACTATTGCTGCACCGGCAGCGCTTGCTGGGGCTTTGGGAACGTCACTTTACCACCCTGGGCCTCCACTCAGCATYGTAAAATGGGGATGACCTGAGTACTTCCCAACCTCACCATGTTTACTAAATACCCTGTCAGAGAATAGAAGTGGAGGAGATTCTTTGGATTAATATGTAGGACTGGAGGGGGTCTGGCAAGGTTTAATCTGTTCATGTTTGCAAAGGACTCTGAGAGCTCCGGATGAAAGCGGGTGGAGATTTGCCAAGTGTTTGCTAACATTAATGGTTAATTATTATGAATGCTGGCAGCCTACATACTCAGCCAGCATCGTTCTCTGAGTGAGATCCAGACCTGTAATGGAGTTGTTACACACACAAGACAGGAAGAGACAGCTTCTCACTCTGTTTTGTCCTGTTCTCCCAGCCAAAGTCCCATTCCAAAATCAGACAGCAGCGGCACTTTTCTGCCTCATCGTAACAACTAGTTACGAATCCAGAGCATTTGGCAGAGGAAGACCTAGCCATTTTCATGTCTGGACTCATTTCTGTCTGCTGGTGCCCTTTTTGTCTGACTGAACAGAACGGAAATTGTGGTCCAAAATGAGATGTGTCCTGAACAGGGCAGCACATGGGTGCCATGCTGTGCTGCGCAGCAGGGACAGATCCAGAGTCAACTGGAGAAGGGYACTGGGCATAAGTCATGCCCACGTTTGCCTTTGCTGCTCAGGCTGGGTCAGCGAGCACCTGGCTGTGCCGCGGCACTTCCCAGCACGTGAGATGCCACGCTGGGGGATCGGAAGAGAGGACGGAGGCTGGCACAGCAGATCACTCGTGGGTTTGGGGAGGCTCCCGAGTGCGGCAGGTCAGCTGAAGAAGAGCGAGCCTGGTCAGCTGCGTGCCCAAGTTTGGGAAAGAAGCTGCGTCGTGATGGAGAGGGTGAGACAGCAGCCCGCTGAGTGAGTCCAGCCCCGAGTGTGTAAGATTTGATTTGCCAGACATAATTTGGTGGCCAGTACCATTGCAGCGGTACCTGAGAAAGCTGCCTTTATCTAATAGTAGCCATCCAGAAAATGAAATCATAAAAGGGTCAAGGTCCATTTGGTCCTGTGAACGTGACTAGCAATTGCCAAATCATGAAAATCCACTAGATCTTCAGACTGCACCAGTACTGATTTTTTTTCTTTTTTTTTTCTTTTTTTTTTTTTTTTTTTTTTTTTTTTTTTTTTTTTTTTTTTATTTCTACGTTTGAATGTGCAGTCTGAGTTTCTGAAGTTGAAAGCTGCATCGTTCCTACCTTTTGGCTACTGATAATATTTTAGAATTATGACCGTGGAGTAATGTTTGCTCTAAAAGGTAACTTCAAGGTGCATTAGTCTCAGATAATTGACAGAGACTGAAGAAGTGATTTGGGAAGCGCTTATGCGGAACCAAAGATCTTAGTGAATTGTTACCTTAAATTAATGGCATAGTGAGAAGCTGCTTGGATTTGATCAGCTGGCGGTAGTAGTAAATGAAGTCAGGCTTTAAAGTTATTAGCAAAATATCTATGAGACAGCTCTGCTATGGATTTATACGCTAGCATTGTGTCTTAAAGGGCCCAAATCTGCAATCTGCTCTGAGTCCACAGGACTTTGCTGGCTTCAATGGGAGCAGAGAGCGCTCAGTATCTCTCAGGATTGGGCTCTTTAGCATGCTGGAGGTCAGGTTAGGCTAGCGCAGCTAACAGGATTCACACCTTTAACTCCCTTCTTAATCCCCAGATGAAATGAAAGGTCTTCTTTCAACACTTAGTAAATCTCCAATTTTATTTCTCATTATTAAATCATGAAATTGGCCAAAAATGTTTAAATTAAGTGAAAGGAAGAGAGATTTGTGAGAAAATTGAAGTCTCTTTGAGGAATTGAATAATCTCCAAGGATGAAGAAAGTTGCGATTGCCAAACCCAGAAGCGAAAGGATCAAAAAGCTACAGAAAAGAAGTAGAAAATTGCGTATGTTTCAAATCCTCTCCCCCACCCTCCCCCTAAAACCTCTGGTGATTTAAATACAGGGAAAATTATTCTGATAAGCAGCAGAGTCTACTAGATGTTCCTTCCTCTGCTGCTGCCATTATCTCCGTGTGCAACCCGAAGAAATTCCATGATCTCAGTGGGTCCGTGTCCCCGTGTGTGACAGTGACGCTGTTTCCCTGGGTGCAGCAAGATCTGTCGAATGTTATTAGTGTGGGCTGGGAATGAATTGGGTTTAGGTGCCTCACTCCGATTAGAATGAGGCCCGCTTTTTTTGTTGTTTTTTAATTAACATAGTGAGTAATTAACTGTTTGATTTTTCACAGACTGCGTTTGATTCTCCGTCTCAGGTAATTTTTCAAGAGTACATGCATTTTTTTTTTTTGCCTGAAAGATCAGATGGGAGTGAAATTAGGGGAGTCTGTGGTTTGTATTCTGGACGTTAACAGTGGTTCCCTTCTGGCCTCGGTATGTACGAACCCATGAACCTGCTCRGACCCCGGTAAATGCCCCCCTTGACAGTGGGTGACATTTATTTGTGGTGCATTTAGAAGYGTGAGTAATGAGGGAAGACTGTGACCGGAATTTTTTCAGACATTRAGGATGTGTTTCTTGCTGAGGTTGATCGGCTCCGGCCATAAAAGTATGAAAATAATGAAATTGGATTTAGATTGCTCTGTCACCTAACATGGACATGTCTCTGGGGTGAATGCCTCTTAAGTGGCGCTTGTTCTGCGTGCGTGAACTAGCTCCAGCATGGATCAGTACTGTTGGTAGCCCCTGTGTGACCAGACAGGGAGGAAGCAAGTCGAGAGGTGACTCCAGTTCCCATGGCCTGTTTAATCCCCGGGGGAAGCAGCGGTGGGAAAGAGGGGACCCTGCCAGGGAGGGGTCACCCAGGACAGCCAACGCTAGTAAAAGCTTCGGCAAGCAGATACTTATCTGCCAGGGAGGAGCAGATTGAGACCCATCAAACTTATTTCACTTGAACAATGAGCCAGCCAACAGATGATAAGCACATTCAATCAYTGCTAGCTTGGGCTGAATTCAAACCAGCCCCTAGAGGTGAAAGACTATATTGTGTTAACAATTCCCTGACTTGTCCCGTCTCCGTTGAAATGGTCTTTAATGTAGGCCAGGGGATACAGCAGTCACTTTCTCACACTTGCAGCACTGACCCAGCGGAGGTTAACAGGGACATCTGGTATATCCAGTTGATCTGTAACTATAGAAAGCAGTAACTGAAATGTATTTCAAATCAAAATGTAGCCTGCTGGTGCCAGTTACCAGCTAAAGTATGCTCTGTCTGCCTTCTAGCAACTAAATAGCACAGGTAGGCTGTGCAAAAACCATGAGGATTGTTAGTAAAAGAGTGTAGCCTCTGAATGCAATGGAGTTCTTTATCTCACTGAAACAGATACGAGAAGTAGGGGGGGRAGGAAAACCAAATGGAGACAAAGCTCTCTCCAGAATGTATTAAAAGAACCAAATAAGCCATTCAGAGCATGCGGGTAGATGTTTTTTTACGGAGCGTTAGCAAAGCAATGTTCATCTGTGCTGGCCCGCATAGGAACAAAATAAAACCAACGTTGTGTCAACGGGGTAATAAGAAAGAACACCAAAGTGTTTTTCTCTGTTAAAGGGAAATCAGTCCCGTGAAAGCCATGCATACATTTCAGCGCTGGCAGCTTGGGCTGCCAGTGCTGTGCTGTAAGGAGTCCRGGGGGGATACGGTGACACACAGCAGAATTACAAGGAGATAATGCATGTGATTGGGACCATGCCGCCTGAAAACCCTGAACCCTTTCACATAGTGGCAATGGTAGAATTTGCCCCAGGATGCCCAGCAGTAATGTGAATCTTTCATAACCCTGCATCAGGCAAGGTTGGGAAGTCAGTCAGTCTTTCTCCACCAGTGTCTTGAAGATACATACCCAATGCTTTATTTAAAAAGCTGCTGTGTGTGAACCAAGTCCCAGCACCAAGGAGAAGCAGGGAACGAGAGACAGAGTAGCTGAATTTTAGGGGCGGTAATAGTCTGGGGCACCTCTGATTAAGCCTAATACAGCTTTTAACGTTGCAGTTGGGGCTTAGGTAATGTGCTGATGGCTCTAACTCTGCCAATGGTCTGCCCAAGGCTTGCTTTGCTTCTTGGGATGGCTATTTTCTGCTGAGAGATCCTTAGTTGAACCGGTTTAGCTCCAGGGGTCCCAGAAGAATTGTCTCCTTGGCCTAGCGTGAGTTGTCTGTCTCCTGCTTTAGGCTCCTGGCCATAAACCTGTGGGTGCAAGCCTATGCCATCAGTCCAAAGTGAGGGAGGAAATACATGGCAGAGCAGGAGTTAAACCAGTGCAGAACACATTGTCTTGTCCTCCACCTGTGTAGCACCCACAATGCTGCCATTGTGTTCGGCTGCCTTGGTGGAGTGTGCATAAATCAGGGTGTGTAAGTAACAGGATAAAGTTGTCCTGATGATGTTACAGGCTGGGGAGAGCGTGTAGAATAGCTGCGGCTATTCGGCCATGACTAATGCAGCTCTCCTCCAAACTTCCCTACCTGTGGCAGGAACGAGAGGCCGGGTTTCAGGCGGTTTCTGATTCTTATCATGTAATCCTGGCAAGGACGGCGATGGGGAACCAGGCAGGCTCGTTGCTAGGCAGATTCGTCCGCCACGGCCTTACTCCCTGCATGATTTATCATCCTTCCTTCTGAGGTCGTGACCAGCCACTGCAGAAAAGATGGTGCCACCCCTGAGCGAGTAAACAGGAGAGAAAYGGGCAAACTCGTAAAGAAGGGCTGGGCACTGCCAGTAAAGGGGCGCAGCTGCCAGACAAGTCGACGTAGGGTGCTCACCACTGGCATCACACGCCAAGAACACGCAACATTTCCCGATTTGCCATTTTTATGTACGGCTGTGTAGCCGGGGCTTCCCCTCCAGCGGGCCCGGGGGCGGGTTTCTGGCGTGCTGGGCCGGCCTGGGAGTGGCCCCTGTCCCATGGGAGGCCCCACAGCTGGACCCCGGGGATCTTAGCGTCATCTGTCTCTCTCCCTGTCTGACGTCACTGATGAGCTCAGGTGACATCAGAGGACGCTGCCCCGCGGGGGGGGGGGGGCGCGGTGCATGCCGGGCCGCCGGGGGCGTCGTCGTCTCCATGGCAACCGGGGCGCCGCCACCGGCCAGCCCCCCTCACGTGATCGGGGCCGGTCACGTGATATTTGGCTGCCGCGGAGCTGCTTCCGGGTCAATGCGGGACGCGGCCGCCGGGCCTGGGTGAGCGGGGCCGGGGGCGGCGCGGGGCCGGGGCTGTCAGCGGCCTGCTGTGCGGCGGGATCGGCGGTCGCGGCGCGGGGCCGGAGCGGGGGAGGCCGCTGTCACCCGGGGACGAGGCGGGGTCCCCGGCCGGGCCGTGTGAGGGGAGCCAGGGACAGCCTAACGTTTGTGTTCGAGGCGGCCGGGCCGGCGGAGGCTGCAGCGCTCGGGGGAGGGCCTCTGGGGGTTCGGGGCTGGGGACCCCACCTGCCGGGGTGCAGCTGAACGCACGTCGTACCCCGCCGTGGGGCCCAGCAGCACGGGCAGGGACCGACAGACGGGCTCCCCACCGACTTCTGCGGCGGAGTTGGTTTTTCCAGCAGCCCCGGAGGGGATGGCTGGTTCAGCAGCGTAACGTCAGATTCTGGGCCAGAAGCACGTCAAGTGCCGAGCCTGCCATCTCTCGTGTGGTTTCTGATCTCCTCGCCGCGGTCCCTGCCATTAGCGTTGGCTGCTTCCAGAAGCGTGGTACTGTGGCGGGTGAGCACATAGTTGTGCCTGCTTTGATGAGGTCCCTGACGGCGTTTTGCGCGCTTGGGAAGCTTGCCCTGATGGCTCAGGGTCAGTCTGTCTACCCTGATAGCATTCATTCATCTGTCTCTCAAGATCACTTCAAAACTAATTTCCCTGAATTGTGTCTTAGGAAAAGGACATACTAGCTTCTTTTAGACAGATGTTTGTTCTGTTGCATCCACTCCTTATGCTTTATTTTTCATGCGTACAAACATGTCAAAATGCGTTTGGTGCGTGACTGGTTAGGACCTGCTCTGAAAGCGTTCGGGTGGCGCTGGAATTCATTAGAATGTCATTAATGATGTAATTCTCCTGAGCGGTCTCTTACTCTCCTTGTAGGCTTATAGCGCCGGGATAGAAATATTTTTCACATCATTTCTAGTGTTCTCCTTTCGCTTCACTCATCAGCTGCAGCAGCCCGCTGGGTTTCCCTTGGATCTCCAGTCAGGGTCATGCTCTTCTTTGCAGAGGCTTGCCATGTTGTATGTCACTAGGGCCACAGCCTTCCGGCGGAGCATTTAAGTACAGACAACAAAGACTATTTGTTGACATCTTTCAAAGGCTGAGCACGTCTTCTGCAATCTATGCTGTCATTTAGAAAACCCAAAGTTATTTTAGGGTATGAATTGTTCCTTGTGCTCGTAGGAAAACACTCAGAAATGTGCGCCATGCAAATCATCCTGTCCTGCCCTTGTACAGACAACATTCACTTGAAGTGTGTCATGCTTTCTTTGCATATTCTGTTAATCCTTGCTCTCAAGCAATTGTAGTGATTCAGAGGAGCCACGTGCATGACAGATGATTATAGTGAATGTGAAATCCGACGAGAAGGGAAGTGGAAAAGGTGACTGCCCGCTCCCTGACATTTTTGTCATCTGGCAATGGCATTGGCATGCAAAAGTAAAGCTTGAGAAAGAAAATGTTTGTGATTCAAAGTTGTTGAATGTAAATGTCATTAGGGTTTTTTCTCAGTCTGGATTGCTCTCATACTGTATGAGACACAGTTTTTTGCCTCTAGTGTGATGTTAAGGTGACTTTCTCGTGGAATTTCCAGCTGATGTTTGCTTAGCGGATAGAGAGGAATGGATTTGATAGAAAAGCAATGTGAAGGACAGAAAGCTTTATGCATGGGGGAGTTCTGGAATTTCCAGACCAGGAGGTCTCAATGTGCATTTAGAAAGCAGTATCTGTCTGTCCTACAGTACTGAGCTCCCAAACCACCCTGGAATGAGGCCTTTCAGCCTAAAGCCTTGGCTGTCATGCAAGTTGTTCCTGTAGCATGCAGAATGTTTTAGCATAAAATTGAATGCCTTGTTCCTAGCACAAACTTCGATTTGCGGATTTCTTTTTAGATTCTAGATAGACTAGTGACGTGAAGTTAAGTTTGAGATATGAATCAACCAAGTTGTTGAGGGCTGAAAAAGGTGTGTTGTTTTTTTTTAAGTAAGACCAATTCTTTAAGTCCTTATTTGTGACATGTAAACTTCATATATAATATAAAAACTATAGCAGGCTTCAATCAACTTGCTTCTTATTATACCAAAGTCCTTTGTGATAAGAGTTGTTTTAGGTAGTCCATTCATGCAGAAATAGAGCTTGTTAAACAGGTGATTCTCAGCAAAGGGACCCTGAACCATAGTTAAATCACTTTTGTTCAGGATTTTGCATCTACCCTTGCCTGTAATAAATCTAAAGGAAAGTTTATAGCAGCAGGCAGAGACTTTAATTTGACATTGGTTAGCAACATCGCTTTCTACATACGTGTGGCCCCGCCATGAACTCCAAAGTATGGCTTTCCACCAGGAGTCCTGGAGGTGCAGGTTTACGTGCAGAATGTATGTATCTGTGTGAGCTGGGTTTTGCTAGTATACTAGAAAGGTAAATACGCAGTACTTAGTGAGAATGCTGCTCCGTGACTAATTGTGTGCTGTAGGACATCTGCGGTCGATTCCTGCAAGTTTGTGCCTTGTGTTGTTAGAACAGGTGGATGCGGATCTCTCCGCGGTGTCCATGACGGGTGGCAGGCTCTGCTTTGGACTACAAGACCTCTGTGAAATGTCAGAACAGTGTGGTTCCCTTTCTTTGTGCGTGTATCCAGCTCGACTCCTTTATTATCCAGAAAACCATAAAATACCAAGTTCAGAGTATGTGCGGGAAAGTAGGACAGATAAGCTTAGTTCTGCCTAGGGTACAGCAGAATGCCGACCATCGCGGTATCTTTGTGCCAAATATACTTCCAGCTGACACTCGATATCTTTCTAGGCAGGTCAGCAGCTCGCAATGTGGCGAGTCCTTTTTCCTGTGCTGTTCTGTGGCATGCGTAGATATGAAGGGCATGTTTATCTTCCAGATACATTAAGCAGCTGCAAAATTGAATTGGCAAAACTTGCTTTTTGGACTGGCCAAATGATGTGCTTGTATGTGCTCAAGAGTGTTTTGTGACACAGCGGTTGTGTTCTAATTAGAAGCTCAGGTTTGCAAGCAGGACAGAAGAACTTTGCAAATGTCAGAAGAGAAATGATGATGCTCCGTTTGAGGCCAAAGCTTGCTTTGAATGAGCCACTGCTGCCAGTGAAGATGACAGCCCTGAGGTATCCTGAGTGAGCCTATTATCAAACTCGAGTATTTCCATGATACCCTGTGGGCCAACTGATGGAAGTCTTGCTAGCAGAGGGTGTTGAGCTCCGGGCTGTTTACAGCATTGGCCTGATTTTAAAAAAAAGAAACCGTAACCTGCTTTGTATAGTGTTTCTTTATAAGCAGTTAGGGAGCTGTGGGTCCTTTTTCTTTTTCCTTTTTTTTTTCACATCCAAAAAGCTGATCTTGACTGGAAGTCCTGAGTTAGAGAAAAGTGAAGTTACAGGATGAAAACACCTGTTCGAGCAATCTCTTACTCATAAACAGCTCTTCGCTCTTTCTCCTCCTTGCTGCCCTGGAAACGTGTTTGAGAATATCTATGAATATCTAACAGCCCTCTTGTGAGGTACGGAAGTCACCTTTTGCAGCTTGGGGCGTATTGGGAACTGTCCTGGAAGAGCATGTGGAGCAAAGAGGTCTTGTACTTGGCCTGTAATGGTATGATTGAAAGCATGTTTGTGTAGCTTGGGCCCTCTGTTTGGTTTTGGTTTCTTTTCAGGTAATGTTTTACTGTAATCTTGAATTTGACATATGACCTGTTAGACTGATCTGCAGTTCAGAAGAAGTACAACCCGTGACCTGGCTGGTCATTTCTGTCCTGTGTTCCCACGGACCACTACTGGAGATGATTATTAGCTGCTGACTGTTTATATGCTCTGTTTTTTTCTGTGTTAACTAGAAGTCCAAGAAGGGAGCATGGACCAGCCCAGCGGAAGGAGTTTCATGCAAGTTCTTTGTGAGAAATACAGCCCCGAGAACTTCCCTTATCGTCGTGGACCTGGTATGGGGGTGCATGTCCCAGCAACTCCGCAGGGTTCACCTATGAAAGGTAGAGTTCTGGTCTTTCTGGGCATCTGTGGGGTTCTGGGTGAGATTAGTTTCTTGGTTGTTCTTGCCTATGTTGAAAGAAGAATTGCCCTGAATTGACCAGAAAAAGAAACATCACGATGTATTATAACGTGTTTCTTACTGAAGACCTGAGAGACTGGAATCTAACAAAACCAGAAAGTTGATCTAGTGACTGAACCAGTTGCTGTAAAAAAACAAGTAAGTTTCCCTACCCCTGTCATTGCTAGCATAACAGAATCAGAATCCTGTCAATGAAAGGTGGAAATAAGGCCCTGTGCACTGCTGAGTTTTGAGGGTTCAGCAGTCCCTGGAGCTTATTTTCTTCAGGCTAGTGATACTAACTGTTTTATTAGTGGCTGCAACTAATAAATGTATTTTGACAGAGGTGGCTTAACAAATGCACAACACCTTGATCTAAATTCGAGGTTGGTCTACGTGCTAGTGGTGTCACGCAGTGCCATCAACTTGTATCGATGCCTGCAGGTACAGGAGTCCAGTGTTACACAGGAGTGGACCATATTTCAAGCCAAGCGATGAGTCGTTGAATCTCCAGCTAGGCTTCTTTTGTGAGAAATGACTTGAATGAATTTGTGGTTTACTTCGGCTCTCTTCTCAAGGCATCAAATGTTCTCTGACCGTGCTTATGCTGACCTAGTGGAGAAATCCCCTCTGTCCTTTGCTTCTGACCTTACTGCCTTGAGGGAGTTTCAGACAGATGTGTGTCTGAAGTGCCGTGCTGCTTATGTATGTCCTTGAGCCTCCTAGACTGTGGAATCTGTGTCACTGTTTCCTGCTCTTTGAACTGGATCCATTTGTCACCCTTTAGTCTTCCCTCACGCTCTGATATTAGCGTTTGGTTCTCCATTTGTACAGATGAGTCCGAGATTCACATTTATCCCACCAGAATTGCCCCTTCTTTGCGTAACCTCTTGCCCATCTTGATCTGTAAGTGTCGTTTAAATTTCCGTCAGGTTAATTTGTATCGTAACCAGCCCCAAAGGGGAAAATAGCTGTGGAAGTTAGCTGAATGAAGTTTACAGTAACTGAGTTTGACAGAGGAGAAAAAAGGGCCTGAGTTCAGTTGAGGATAAAACGTACCGCAAGTCACTCAAAATTAATACAAACAGAAAATTGGCCTGATGGAATATTCAGTCAATGTCCTCTCCCCTGTGTGCGAGCACCCGCTTACTTGAGCTGTTTGGATGCTGGAAAGAGGGCACGTGTTTATAAGTCTTAAAATGTGACTGAGACACGACTTACAAGTACATCATGACTAATTCCCAAAGTACAACACTATCCTTGAAAGAAGCCAAACACTAATGAGCCAGGAAACTTGAAAACTCAGATCACTCCAGATAATTGTCTGCTGTGAGAATCCCTTTCTAGTTACGTAGCTGTCAAGGAGAGAGAAAAAGGGCCACCTTTTTAGGAAAAAGCTTGTTGTTAAATTTTAACAGATTTTGATACTCCACAGAGGTGGGAGAGCCGTGTTGTATGTGAAAGAGTGTAAGACCTGATGGCTTGCCTTGCCTAAATGTGGATTTCTTGTGTTGAAATGGTTTCCTGTTACAAATCCACAGCTTTTAACTTTGTCGTGTTTTGGCTTTAGTAAATCAGGCTGTGATTGTGATCCAAGTCCTTGTCTGTGAAATAGCTGCGAGAACGTTTACCTGCGTGAGAAGGAACTAGAGCAAAACCGAAGCAGAAACGTAGAAGGCAGAGTAGAGACCTAAGTTTTTCCAGGATGCAAGAATGCTAAACGTTGTACATCGTTGAAAAGGGAAAGCTTAGAAAAGAAATGTTTAAATACATCCTTGCTGTTCCTAACCCCAAGTGGGCTAAGTACGAGAGGATAAGGGAGTCTGACTCTGGGCAGCTAACAGTCCACCTAGTCCTGTATCCTGTTGGCAGATGCCTGGGGAAGAGCGTAAGTTCTGGCAAGAACTGATATGAGACATACTATAAACTGAAAAAGACTGGCCCGTCCTCGCTGCGATGTGGACAGAAATTCACGTAGTAACTGAAGAGCACTGATACTGAATGGTACTTCATGTTTAGACATAAGAAGGCTTCTTGATTGATGTTGGTCACTTGTCATAAAATCTATGTTTATCCTGAGATCCTTAAATATGTGTAAATTGCAGAATTACTGCTAGATCTTTTCTTTTGCTGAATGTCATGCTTGTTTGTGCTTGTTGTTACCTTCTGTAACTAAGCAATGCAATGCTGACTGGAGGGCATCTTTTCTTATTCCCTGTTTCAGATCGCCTCAACCTTCCAAGCGTGCTAGTACTGAACAGCTGTGGCATAACCTGTGCAGGGGATGAGAATGAAATTGCTGCCTTCTGTGCTCATGTGTCTGAGCTAGATCTTTCTGACAATAAACTGGAAGACTGGCATGAGGTAAAATGGTTACATGTGCATCTTTGAATAACTTTGATGGCTATTACTATGACTGCAAATGCATTGCAGGTTATAAGAGTACTTCGTTCATTTAAGGGAGAGAGATTTCCTTTTTTTGTGGCTTCTTTCTCATCGTTGAAGCTGATGCTTATTTACTTTGACAACAACCGAGCAATAAACGTGATGAATTTAATTCATTTGGGCACTTCATTTACCTCATGACTTACAATCTTGGCCTGTGGGTGACAAATATATATATTTTTTTTTTTTATCGTGTAAAGCACCGGAACTGGCGTTTCTAACGTCAAGAGGTTAATGAGCAATGCAGTTTTTAACAGAGTAAGAGCTGAGGAGGTCCGAGTAATGGGAGTTGATTCCCAGCTTTGCCACCGATTCTGTGATGTTGGGCAAGGTATTTATTTTCTCTCTGCTTTTGTTTCCCTTTCTGCGAAACAGGTTTAATAACATTTACCTCAAAGGATATTTCTGAGGCCTCGTTAATTAATGCTAAATGCTATTATAAAATCCTCTGAAGTGCTTGGATGAAATATGCTAGATAAATGCAATGTAATACGAGTAAAACAATCACAATCTGTTCGAGTGTTGTTAACAGTTCCTCACGGCTTATGTTCTGCTTTTATGTTAGTGTTTATTGTTGGATATACGTGGAAAAGAACAGGACGTGCAATATAAAAATTATCATGTGTTTCTGTTGCATCAAGTTCCTATGTCTTTAAACAGGTAGTGAACGCAGTGTTTGCAGAAATGTCCCAGCTCTGGCACGGGGGTTGCAAAGTCAGACGTGGGATAGGTTTCCCTGTTTCTGTTATTTTCTTGTTAGCCTAGAAGGTATTAGCTTAGCGAGTGGGAGAGAGATCTTAGGCTTGTCTGTTGAGATTAGAGCCAGGGAAGATGGTTTTGTACTGAGGGCGTATCTGCTAAGACCTGGGATGGTGTCTCCTGACTTGTTTTATTCTGACCCCGAAAGGCCCCCTCCCCCAGTAATGAGGTGCTGCCTCTCCGCTCCCTGTTCTGCCTCTTATTCTCAGTGGGGCTGGCCTCATGGCTGGTGAGCGGCTGGGAGAGCTGCACATACACTCGTCGCTCGTAAGCTGCATGCCTCGCACCCTGCTATTTGTTCAGTCTGTTTAGGCTACCCTGGACGGCACAGTTTGCCGGCTTCTGCATGAGCCGCAGTAAAGCAGGAAATGAAAGGCTTTCTGTGTACTTTGGCCCCTTCCTCTGAGACAGGATTAAGTTTTCATAGCTCATCCGCAACAGATAAATATCTACCCAACCCTTAAAAACTGCCAGTGATGGGGATTCCAGATCCCTGGGTAGCCTGTTCCCATGCTTAGCTACTAAGTTCGTAGTCTAAACTATGTAACTTAAGTCTCCCATGCTGCAATTTAAGCCAATTGCTCCCTTCCCTGTTCTCAGCAGGCATGGAGGAGCATTCATCGCTGTTCCTTACACGACAGCCTTTTATACCCATGAAGAAGAGCTTTCATGTCTCCTTTTCCTATTTTAGTTGAATAATGAAAAAATCCAGTTCTTCCAATCGTTCATCGTAAGCCATTTTTTCTAAATCCTGTGTTGTTTTTGTTTCTCTGATGTCATTCCAGTTTGTCTACTTCATTCCTAAGGCATAGTGCCCAAAACATGACATCACCTAAGATGAGGTGCGAAGCGAGGCAGACTAATTACCTCCAGCATCACGTATGCAACGCTTGAATTCAACCTCTGCATGAGACAATTGCCCTTTGCTAGCAAATGGGCCCTGTTATTGACCTGTGTATGTCGTGGTCTGCCCTGTCTCCTCCCATCCCAATCGCTTTGTGGAGTGGAGCTCTCTAGCCAGGTGTTCTCTGACTCGTAATTATTTTCTAGATGAATGTCTTTTTCCCCGAATGTTAGTACTTTGACTATTCTTGAACTGAACTTCCATCTTAACGGGTTTCAGATGGCTTTGCTTTGGCCTCTAGTCTTGTACMGCAATGCGACGGCAGCCTTTCCCACCTTAGTATCACCTGCGGATTAAGAAAACGCATAGCGTTCAATTATTCTGGTCATTGAAAACATAATGAGTAGTATTCTGCTAGAACACTCCCTCGGTATGTCTGCTGGCTTTGTATTGAACTCTTAACTTACAGTGCTATCCCGGGCACTGTAAGTCCCCAGTTTGCCTATGCGACTGGTCTGCGGATGGCGTTGGAAGCTGTTATTCCCTTATACTACTTCCCACTGAATCAGTTACCCAGTCGAAGAGGAAAATTAGATTGACGTGATGTGTTCTTTACGAATTGATGCTGCCTGGCTGTTCTGTTCACTTAATCATTATTAGATAACTACAGATTGATCATCTAAATAACCTGTTCCCGTATCTTTCTGTGTATTAGCAGTATCTAGGTCAGCACCTACCCCGATCACATGATCCGTTATGTATCCCACACTCCAGAGCTGTACAGTCGTCGTCTCTGGCTTTTCTTTCTCTTTCTTGATCTTTCTTCCTTATCTCTCTGCTACTTTGCCCTCGGGTGCACATCTGTACGCACAAAAAGAGAAAGTAGCCCCAAGCAGAGTTACCTGAACATTTGGATTGATTGTAAGAAAGCTGCTGTTTTCAGAGTAATGGAATCGAATAAGAAATCCATTGTATGTGTACAGTGAGCTTCTATCTGTCTTTTACGTTGGGCAAAATGGCAAGGTATGTGGCTAGTGGGGAGCAGTGGAAAGCTGAGCAAGCGATCAGTGTTGGCCATAAACTCAAGAGACGTGCCCATTACCTCCCTGCTAAGAGAGGGGTCTGGCATGCTGGCTCCTGTAACGTGCTGCTGCTTAAGCTTGGTGTTGAGGTGCATTTTATGACCTCTCCCAAGAGACTGGCTTTCTCTTATCAAGCTGCTTGGAGAGTGTAATTAAATGAACTGTTGAGGTGAACCAGCAATTAACCAATCAATCTAGATCAGTGAATAGCTGGAGTATGAATTACAGGTAGTTATCCAGAAGCCTTATTTTTTTCCCCATATCATTTCTTTGGCTTGTGGTGATTCTGAAGGGCCCCCTTTTAGGAGACGGGATATTATTGCATGAGGTCCGATTACTGCCTGATACGCATTTCTTTCTTTCTCTTTTTTTTTTCCCTCCCCACTTAGGTCAGTAAAATTGTGTCCAACGTTCCCCACTTGGAGTTTCTAAACTTGAGTTCCAACCCTCTCAGTTTGTCCGTTTTAGAGAGAAGGTGTGCTGGGTCTTTCGCTGGTGTTCGCAAACTTGTGCTCAACAACAGCAAAGCTTCCTGGGAAACAGTCCACACAATCCTGCAGGAATTACCAGAGTAAGCATGGGGAGTTCGGCGTAGAAAGGGGTGCTCGCTGCACGCAGGTCAAGGCTGGCTTATCAAATCACATGGTGAGGGATGAGAGGGGTGTGAGGATGCAAACGTGATCGGTAGAGAAAAAGGGAATTTTTTCTTTGGGAGCTTGGGAACTGGCCAGGTGAATGCTTTACATTGTCTTAAAAGCTGAACTAGTGTGGCACTACAAAGCCCAGGGCTTCTTGTCCAAATCTGAATACCAGAGATGGATAATCACCCCAACAATGTAGGAGGTGACACACTTTCCTCTGAGTCACTGCAGAATGAATGGTGCAGTGCATACCTGTACTATTAGCTTTTGAATGGGATGTAAGTCTGAGGGTCTGGCCCCTTGTCAAGTAATATTTCATCGTGCTTTTCTGTGCAAAAGCGTTGATTTCTGTGGCTTGGCCACAGTCCACCTTGGCAGTGGCATTCTGCTTCCGCGAATGTCCTCGGTGGCTTCATTTTGGTAACAGATTCCTCTTCGTACGGCTTTGTAAGCGGAGGTGATGATAGCAGTATATCCTACGTGGCCAATGTACGCTTCCCTGGGATTAGGAGAGCTAGTTTAGTTGTCTGAAAACTTAGCGGGCCCTGTTCTTTCTTTAATGGGAATCTTTGGCAGAACCAGTGATGTGGGGAAAAAAGCATCATCTGTTGTATAAAAACACCTTTATAAATTAAGCGGTGAGCACTGAGAGCAGGTACCAATCACCATTGGAGTTGGGTTGGTGGCTTGTTGGGCACAAATGTGGAACACCACCCCGAGCAATCTGTTACACAATTAATACTGGGAGGCTAGGGGAGCACTTAGAGGTGTTTTTCATCTGTGGAGGAAGTTTACGGATGGGAGCAGAGACGTAGTCGAAACACTCCATTTGGAGTGCTCAAAGGTCTTCTCTACACCAAGGTTTCAAATCACATCAGAGCCGTTACAGAACGTCGTGTTAAAATCGCATATGCATGTCCCTATACCCGAGAGGGTAGCCATTTCTTAAGGTATGTTGAGATGATGATATGATCTTTCTTCCCCTGTGCAGCTTGGAGGAGCTCTTCCTGTGCCTTAACGACTATGAAACAGTGTCTTGTTCTCCAGTTTGCTGTCAGTCTCTCAAATTACTCCACATAACTGACAATAATCTTCAAGACTGGACTGAAATTCGAAAATTGGGAATTATGTTTCCATCACTGGACACACTTATTCTGGCTAACAACAACCTCACGACCATTGAAGAGTCGAAAGATTCCCTAGCAAGGCTGTTCCCCAACCTGCGATCCATCAATTTGCACAAGTCAGGTGAGAGCCTGGAAGCAGTATGCTTTTTGTTCGCAGCATAAGTGACAGCAGTTGATCGGAGTCTCTCCTCCTGAGTAGGTGAAAAACACACTTGCTTTGTGCTCTTTGAAACTTCGGCCGTGGGGTGGTTGCTTCTTAGGCCTGTGTTGGCAGTAAGTAGCCTGCAGTCAGCATTGCTTCCTGCAAAGTATGAGAGAGGGGGCAGGTGAAGGCAGAAGTGCTGAGCAAGAGCCTAAACCTTCGGGATAGTTCTGTTGCTGTAGCAGAGATGAAAATGCCCAGTGACCTTTGTCCCAATCTATCCTGGCTTCTCGGCAGAATCGAAGAGCTGTTGATAAATGTGGTCCCGACAGACCTATCATGTTGAAGTCCAGTTTCCTAATGGTGCTGATGCAGGGCCACGCAAGCAGACGTACTGAAGTGCACTGACCTGAAGAATGTAGCGTTAGGAGAGGAAAACAGGCAAGAAATCAACTTGCCCATCTCTGTGGGCTTTACCTGCTGCTTTTGGTAGTTAGTCGTTATCTAAAAGATGAGTCAGAGTAGCGTGGACTAGCAGTTATTCAAAATGAGCTGGCAAAGGTTTTTTACGTTAGTAGTTTCCCTCTGTTTCCTGTCCCTGCCTCAGGTGCTCCTGGCTGGAGAAGGATAAATAAATGTCTGGCAGGGGAGGGGATGAAGGAATCCCATTTGCCTTTTATTCCCTGTTTTATCTTGGGTAAAATGAGCATATGTGCAGGTATGTGGCACGTAAGGGCCGAGCATTCCCCAGCAAAAGCTGTCTGTCATCTGTGCTCAGTTATTAGAAGCTCACCACAAGTTATGCTCAAGGCTGCTTTTACACTTCAGCCCCAGAGAATTTTCAGCCAACGCTCCAGAAAGAGAATAAGCATTTGGCATATTGGGAAGGGCACCCTGCGCTCAGCGAGAGGGAGCTGCAGGGCAGCTCGTGAGGGCTGCGACATGTTTGTGAGATGACACGTACGCCCAAAGTTGTTCTGCAGGAGTACGTAATGCATCATCATCTTTTGTTCTTTACAGCTTTATATGCTGTGCAAGCCATAGTTAAGTGTTAGCCAAGGCAGAAGGTACTTTATTAACATGCTCTGCAATGTAAGCATCAAGGAATCCCTATAATATAAATAAATATAAATATAATATAATATAAATAATATAAAGCTAACTAGAGGAGGAAAAGCCTGTTAAGCTGGATTTGAAAGCGCTGTCTCACTGAGGAGCAAGTGCTCCTGTGGTAAGTAGTTTTGTAATTTTGATGCCAGGTATTTAAGAACTCTGGATTCTGTGTTGCATTTTGATGTTTTGGGAGCTGAAAGTCAAATAGAAATCCCAAGGAGCATATTAAACTTTTTTAGCTTACTGGAGATCAGGGATGAGCTAAAGATAATGGTTTTTAGTGAAGTTATAGTGCAACGGGGTCACGAGAGGATGAACAGATTTTCCTGCCAAGGTGGATGCGAGCTTTTTGGCCCTTTCAGAGTGGCATGATTCAGAGAGGTACCGGGCACTCTTTGGGGACGTTGCACCCCAGAGATCAGGTGGAAGCGTTCTCCTCCTGTCACAAACTTCTACTCAGTTTGTCTGTAAATGTGGCTGATGCTGATAGCCAGAGGATGGCTTTACGCATAGGTGACCTTGGCAGAGGTGTTTCGAGCACTATGGGGAAAAGAAACTCTCTCTCCCCGCCCCGCACACAGTGCCGTGATACTTACAGGAGTTTTGTTTCTGCTCTGAAAAGAGCCCCTTCTTCTGACTTGTGGTTGTGACACACGGTTTGGGCTTGAACTTGGCACTTCCTGACAGGCTGAGCTCAAATGAGACCCCTGATTTTGTTTGAACTGATAATTTTTATGTTTTTTCACGTTTTCTGTACTGTGTGGGTGAAGCTGTTGAACGTTGTTCAGAGAAACCAGTTTTCTAACTTGTGTTGCCAGTGTAAGCTTCTGGAACAGTTATCGGAAAAGCATCGCAGTAAATGTTTCTGCAGTCACAGCAAAGGGAAGCGAAGACAAGTAGTGTTGATCTCGCCACATAATCAGGGCTGTACTCGATCCTCAGCTTTTTTATTTTACCCTCTCTGCTTGCCTTGTTATCCCAAATGTCAGGTCTTGAGGGGGCTGAAATTGAGTTAAAGCCTTTTTCATTAAATGGCTGGATGGCTTCTGGGACTATTTTACTGTTGGGTTGTGAGCGGAAATGGGACCCAAGTTGGTCATGTGTGCGAGGTGAAGCCATTTGATGGCTGTTTGGTGACGCCTAGAATGACAGAAGTCCTGATGACTTCAGTACTACTTAAGGCAGCATCCCTTTATAGATGCAGCCATCATAACTGATGCTAGTCAGTCCTCGGCAGTGAGGCCAAAGACTGAATGGTCCATAAAAGCTAAGCTCCCTAATCAGCCATGGAGATCATCCTTCTAGACTTACAAAACAGCATGAGAGAATTTAAACTACTCTGTCATGTAAGCAAATGAAGGAGATTTTTTGCAGTGCATCATGAGCAAAAAGCCAACTTCTCAAAGAAACAGCAGCTGACGCTTGCCTGTCATGTATGTTCTTTGGCTGTGTCCAATTATCTTGGATACACGATGTATTATCTGTGTTTGTTTAAGCAAGTCTTTTCTTTCGACCAGGTCTGCATTGCTGGGAAGACATTGACAAGTTAAATTCTTTTCCCAAGCTCGAGGAAGTTAAATTGCTAGGAATCCCTTTGCTGCAGTCCTACACCACTGAGGAACGCAGGAAGCTGCTAATAGCCAGGTCTGTTGCTTGTTTATTCTGCTCAGCAGAAGCGTTACATGGCAATGAATGGCTGGGAGCGGGTAATTGGAGGAAGAGGCTGTTAGGAGATGGGGTTTTGTATGAATTCACCACTCAGAAAGGTTTGAGCCTTTTTTTGTTGTGTGGGAAAGCGGGAGTAGTGGAAATGTTAAGTCTAACTTCTCTACTTCTCAGAGAATTTTTTGAGTCTCATACATGCCTGTGCACGCGATGCATATATGTGGCAAAATGAACGTGCTTAGTTTTGAATGTGCTTGGAGAAACTGCATGGAACTTGCCCTCTCTCTCGAGGGGACCGAGGCATAAGCTACCTGGCAGGATTCTCCTGGTGTTAATGTTGTAGCACGTAGCTTTTGATGGCGACTGACTTGTTGGTCACCCTGTCTGAGTTTCTCTTCTTGCTGACTGTGTTTCTTGGTGTCTGCATGCAGGTTGCCATCCATCATCAAGCTCAATGGAAGCATCGTTGCTGACGGGGAGCGAGAGGACTCAGAGCGATTCTTCATCCGATATTACATGGAGTTCCCAGAGGAGGAAGTCCCATTCAGGTATGAATTCTTTGTTGTGGAACGGAGAGCAGGGGCAGAAAGGCGGCGAGGCAAAAGGAAAGGTGACTGAACAGACAATGTTACATGGGAAATCTGGGCTAACTGTTCCATGAAAAAAAACATCCCTTGCCTTCCTCCTGTCTTGCCTTCCTCAATCTGTTTTAGTTAAYGTCATTATATTAGAGTGTTGTCTGATGACTTGTAGAATTACTTCTGAGTCAAATTTGGTCTTGAAGTGTCTGCGTCAAGTGCCATTAAACAACATGACTGCTCAGTTCATGATCTTCATTGCTTCCTGGCCTCCCCAATGGCTAGCTTCATAATCCACCTGTGTTTGGGAGTCCCCAAAAGCCAGTACAGATCATGCTCTCTGGTGCCAGGCCGGGACGTCTAATTCTCTTGACCATCTGGTGTGTGGAATGTGACTGGCGATGGGAAGCTGTCCCCTCACTTTCAGGCCCGCAAATCGCAAGTCTGATGGTTTTTCTTTGCCAAAAAAGTGTGCCCAATGATCCGCTAATCTTGGTAAACTAATGAACTTTGACAGATGCTGTTCAGTCGGTGTCTTCTCTGTGCCAGCACCTACTTACTGTGCTTCTTAATGGGCTGAGGAAGGATCAGGGAGCGTCAAGCCACTGCATTTATGTGCCTTTTGCCCTAGAACCCTCATGCGCTTTTCAGACAACAAAGCTTCGTAACCCTTTCTTTACAGAAAGGGGGTAGGACAAGAGTGTGTGCGTGTGTGTGTGTGTCTGGAGGGACAGACAGAGGTAGGGACAAACTGAGGTAGAGGAGGTCAAAGGTGTGGCCCAGTACGGATGACAAAGGTGCAAACGGAATGTGGTTGGTGTTTACGTTGGCTGGTCAGTGCTTCCCCCAGCTTAACTCTTAGGTAAAACATCTCCTGTTTTTCGAAAGCAGTCTGTATGTGACCTGCTAATACAGTAAGGGCATGGGAAGGCTGGAATGGGGAATAGGGCATGGCGTTTTGCATGAATACTAATAGGTCCAGCGATTATAGTATTTGTTAAAGGCGTACTGGGGTCCGTTCAGAGGCGAAGGGTACTAATGTAGTCAGGGAGACGAGACAGCTGGTAATCCCTCTTGTGCCTTTTTCTGAGGACAATTCCTGGCTTGTAATTTTAGAAGCCCTTGAAGCGGAAACATTGAAACAAATATTGGAAGGGATAGCAGCAGAAGCGGAGAATGCAGGGGAGAGGAAGGGCAAGGGTAGACGGGGACTGCGAGCTCATGGTGCTGCTCCTAAAGTGGATTATTTTCCGTAACATTTTATTTCGAAGAAAACCGTTTCATGTCTCTGTGTTCGTGGCTCTAGAAGGGGAGAATAGCAGGGCAGGTGAGCCCAACAGCTGCAGCGGAGTCCTGCCCTTTGGCGAACAGGGCTTGGGCTGACCTGGAAAACCAGCCAGGAGAAGGCAAGGCAGGCCCTCGCACTGAAGCGGTGTATTCGGTTGCAGACTGGGAGGGCAACTAAGGTGCGAATAGCCCTTTGATCCTGGTGGAACAGGTGAGCCGCCCTGAGCTCAGGAGGAAGGGTTTGTGCACGAGAGGGAAGGTAAATAAATAGCTGGCAGGCTCTGAATCTTTTCCTGCTGGACTTGCGTTTCTGGGTATTGTGATGACAGGTGCCTTGCATGTCCAGGACCCATATATTGTTGAGAAGGACACAGTGGGGTATAGCTTTAGACACGCATGATGCTACTGTTAGGACCTGGACTTTGGGAGCAGGCTGTGTGCACCCACGTAGTTACACAGTACCACACACAACTGTGGTCGGTTTCCAGGTGGGAGCTCATGTAAGAAATTACTAATATCTCACCCATCCAAAAAAGCTGGGCTGATCTTGACCAACATGCTAGCTTTATGATATTTTGGTAAGATACAGGAGAATTACCTCTCCTTCTGATTTCTTAACCTTTAAACACTGTTACTGCCCTTTTTGTGGTCAATGGGCTCTTTGTCTGAATCCCTTCATCTGTGCAGCGTTTCCAAGAGATTTGTGCAGCTACTAAAGAGAGTTGTTCTGTTCTGGAGGAGTTGTGTGCCGCTACAGACTTATTTTCTAACGAGGCTGCAGATGACTGAGAGTGTCCCTAGTGCCGAGGGCCGGGTTTCAGTTCCTGGACTCGTACACAGCAGCCCTTGTAGGAAGGGAAACCTGGCATTCTTTGCAGAGGGATTTTGTGTGTGTTTGTTGCTAAAGCTTCCTCTTCTTTGCTCCCAAATCTGGTGTGGTCTCTCTGAAGGTGGTTTGTAATTAGAATCTAATCCGGACACATGCATGTTGTTGCTGGGGGTACGGCATCTGCATTGCAGTGCTGCCTCAAGGGGAGGAAGAAGACACACTTGGGCACTTACACTTGTGAGTGTAAGCAGCCCCCCTCAAGACTGTCGAGGTGTAGTGTGCGATAAGCAAACAGCACGCTCTCTCACGGCAATCCCCCTTGCTTGCATTGCATGTCTTCACGGGCTGCAGCTCGAAGGGGTCGGAAAGGGAGGGAAATGGACAGAATAATTTCACTCTCTGGATGTCGTGGGTTAGAAAGGAGCGCTGAGCGTACAATCCAATATTGGCTGTCTTCTTGAGTGACGTCTTTGTGTCTGTGGGTTTTTAATGAGTCCTCTGCTTGTCTGGTCCACTGTTTATCTGCAGAGTAATAGAGACACTTCTAGCCAGGCTCAGTTCTTCAGCATCTTCTGCTCTGGCAGCCAGCGTCTGCCAGGCTGCAAGGGATGATTATAAAAGTCCCCAGGGTGCCTATTATTGGGGTACAAAAGAACCATATGAGCAGTGTGCCTTCGTCCTTATTGATTTGAGGGAAGCCAGTCATTCAGACTCCTAACTTCCTTTGCAGGCTGCAGCTAGCATACAAGGAGCAGGCTGTGAAGCTTGTTCTGCCTTTCCTCGACATGAGAAAATTTAAGACAACATTGCCTGACCCTCCGCATATTAACAGCCTGCGTTTGGGTAGTCTTAGCCCACTCATGGTATTTCTCTCTCTCAGCTTGCTTGAAATTTGTCCCCCTCTTTATACTCTTCCCACTATCAGCCCTGTTCACTGCAGTTTCCCTTAGCGCATGAATCGTGGCAGTACTTCTAGTCGGCCCGTGAGAAATTGTTGATGGTCTGCAGCATGCGGAGACGGTGAGAGTTGAAGGGACATCCCAAGGTGGGCCGAGGGCCTGGGGCAGCAAGGCCCGGGTTTGCTCTCTCCACCTCTCCAGTCGGCCATTGCTGCTGACCGCATCCTTCCAGAGGTGGCGGAAACTGTGCTGCAAAGAAATCCTCCTTGTCGGTGACACGTTGGCTAGCACTCGCTCTTACTGTGGGCAGTAGCCCGGTGGGTAAAATATGGGGAGTGTGTTGTCTCCTCTCAGCATTCATGGCTTTTCCAAATAAATAGGCTTGATCCTATCACCCAGGTGACTGTGAGAGCAGGACTTTGGACACTCTGCCCTGGTGAAGGCTCCTTTTGTCTGTGAGACTGGGGAAATCCTAGTGCGTTGTGGCCTTTACCTCATTTCCCAGCAGACAGAGGGTCTGCTGTTCTTCAGGAACATTCCTGCCTTCAGCAGGACTCCCTGGGGTCACCTGGCCTGCCAGGTCCCATCATCTCTCAACGGGGGCTGTGACACAGCACCGATCGCATTCAGCTCGGACTCGGATCAGGAACAAAAAGAGCTTTCTGTATGGCGCATAGTGGAGGGCCTCTGAAATGTTACCTTTTCTCGGCAGCTCTTGGTCTTTGTCATTTCAATCACGTTGTGTTTTGTGTTGCCGTTTCGCCTCTTTCCCAGCCAGGCAGGGGAGATGCAGCCTTGCCCGATCGGAGCGATACCTGCTGAAGGCGGCAGGAGGGTGAGACAGGCTTTCCATTGCAGGGGATGGCTCCCTGGGACGGACCTTGTGAAGGACAGTCGGAGAACTTGGCTCCAAGGAGAAAGTGATGGTGGAGCGTGTGGCTCTGCTAGTAAAAATCCCGTATTGTTTTAGAGTAGGTGTGAAGGATCAGTTGGCAAGAAGTCCCCCGTTTGTTGTCAGCTTCCAAACCGTGCGGCAGCTTACCTTGATTCGGTGCTCAGTGGAGTGTAACCTTTGGGACCTAGATGGCCTCTTGGAAAACAGCAGGAATGTCTGAGAATCGGTCAGCCACAGATACTGGGAATCTGGACTGAGGGCCATATCCTTTGTGTGACCGCTAGCTTGGTTCTGGAACTCTTTAGTGAAGTGCTTTCACTGGAGCAGGAGGTGTGGAGTCTTGTGAGTGTAGTGTCCTCTCTTTCTTCCAAATCCCACTGCAGCCACAGCTGGGGTTTCTGAAACTGTAGAAGACCCAGTAAAGAGCTTTGCTGCTCAGTTTTGTTCAGGAAGCTGTTTTGAGACCAGTCAACTCGGAACGTCTCATGTCGGTGATAACTTCACCTTCCTCAGCTAGATACCTCCTCCCTAGTTGGACACTCACTCGGGTTCATGTCAGTGCCATGGYGCAGCTTGGGGTCTGTGAGACAAGGTGGCTGGCGTGGATGGGCTTTCTGGGTTTTATTTTCTCCTTTTCAGCATCTGGCCTGAGAAACAGCGTGCTCTGTGAAGTGTCATGCTGGCAGGGGAGAAAACGGGACGTGTACCATCCAGATTTATTCCTAATGGATGTCTGTTCAGGTCATCAGATTTGAATCAGGGTGAATGTTGTCTCGCATGAGGAACATTCAGCTCCCCAAAGTGTGAGAGATTTGGTGGCAAATGGAGAAGAAAGCTGGGGTTTTCCTTTAGTTGCTGCTGGGAGGAGACTTGTATGGAGAGAAGCATGCACTTATGGGCTTTGAATGCTAGCACAGCGATGTTCTTTACTCGTGGGAGCCTCATCCATCCTTCCCACCTTGAGCAAAGTGCCGATTAAACTGAGAGATGTTTCTGAAGGGCCATATGCCAGCTAGTCACTGACATGGAGGATGAGTTCAGCTCATTGCTGTCTGGGTTCTGGTTTTAGCTCTCGTCAGAGTTCTGGGCTTTAGATGAAACGCGCCTTGGAATCTGCGCTTACCCTCTTGTCATCCGATCGCTGTACTCTCTGTGCAGATGTTCGTTTATACTTTGCAACCTAGCAGCGTCCTTGGATGATTGCAGCTGAAGTGAGGTAGTATCATGATGTGAAACAGAAACTGACTTGTGAAACGTGCATTGGCAACTGTACCGTAACTCTGGACTTGTTTAATTTTTCAGGTATCACGAGCTGGTCACGAAGTACGGGAAGCTGGAGCCCTTGGCAGTCGTGGATCTTCGGCCACAGAGCAGCGTGAAGGTGGAGGTTCACTTCCAGGATAAGGTGGAAGAGATGTCGATCCGTCTCGATCAGACTGTGGCAGAATTGAAGAAGCACTTAAAAACTGTGGTGCAGTTGTCAACAAGCAACATGCTACTCTTCTACTTGGACCAGGAAGCTCCCTTTGGTCCCGAGGAGATGAAATACAGCTCGCGAGCACTGCATTCTTACGGCATTCGGGATGGAGATAAAATTTACGTGGAGCCCAGAATGAAATAGCCTCTTTTGACCTTGTGAGTGCACACACGTGCACACACCTGCCCCCACACACCCACACACATGCATTAAGGAGTTTTTGCAAGGTTTTTATTTCGGTCGGTTGGTTGAGGTTTGGTTGCGTTTCTGTAGCAGGTAATTTTGTAGCCCGGAGGGAATGCCCTGATCTGAAAACCATGCCCACCATCCACTGCAGGTGACCTTGAGGTGACAATTGACTTCAGTGCGTGTGTTTCAGTGTGTGCAATACCTTGATGTTTTCTTCGATGCTCCGGTATACTCGTGATTTGGCATGAATGGTCAGTTGTTCAAGCTAAAGAATGCTAGGGCCCGTGAGGGAGAAGATAGCTCGGTGCAGAATTTGGCCTGTTTTTTTTCTTTTTCTAAATTTTTGGGTTTTTGGCTCCACCAGAGCACCCCTTGGCCTAGCTATCTGACTGCGGCTCGAGCTTGCTGAAATATTTTTTTGCAGCTGGGTGCTGTCTCAACCTTTTGTTGCGCTCGAGTTCACTGAAAAGATCTAAAACAGTATTCTGCTTGATTCTGAGCTCAGGTATTTAGTGCATCCGCTTAACTCCACTGGTTTGGTTTGTATGAGCGTACAAAATGGGGGAAAGAAAGAGACCCTATTAGAAAGAAACAATTTATTTTCTCACACAGTGTCTGCAACCTGTAGCACTGGCAGTCTGGAGGCAAAGGGACCCTTGCCGCGTGCGTTGCAGAGTGAATTTTGGAAGGCGATGGATGGGCATTGCATTGGAAGGGCTTCTAGAGTAACAGGTCAAAAAGGGGTTGAAGAGCAGATTCCCCTGTTGGCCATGATTCATCCCCGTGATGCTGAAGAGATCCTCCAATATGCACTTAACCTTGTACCAGTTTGTACTGAAAGTGGAATGGCTAAAATTGCTCTCCTGGGAGAGAGTAAGAGTAAAGTTGAAGTTTGTGTTTGTTGCTGTTGCACCAGAAATGAAACCTAGCACTTTCCCTGGGGGCCCCTGGCTGTGGGGTCCCTGCTTAGGGTCCGAACTAGGAGAATGTGTTGGCTCGGATCAGTTTCTAGAAGATGAGTAACAAAGCAACTAGACTTACATTTATTGTAAAGCAGGTTTTCACTATCTATATTGGCTTCCCCCCACATGCACCTCGTAGGCATCGCGTGCTGCTGCTTAAATGAGCCCGTTTTCTACTGCAGAGCAGATTCCCTTTCTTGTGCGATAAAATCCTCCTTCCTTTATATCTCTTGTTTCGCTTTCCTGTGTCCTCCCTTGTTCCTCTGTCCCCCTGACAAGTTGAAGACTTTTCAGATTACCTAGTTATAAGCAGCTGCATAAAAGTTTTTGAAGCTGTGCAGTGAGGGCTATAGTTACACGTGAACTTCTGACCTTAATTTTGAAATGCTCCCTTATCCCCACATGCACTTTCTTTCCCATGATGCTTTTGTCCACATCACTGAGCTCCTTTTATATTCTTGGAGTTGTGTATTTCTCTTCATATTTTACCTAGATCGTGGGGTGGGGTAGGATGGGGAGGGAACGAAGTACTATCTCATAGTCTTCAGGTTCAGGATGGGGGGACCGTTCAGAGGGGAGTAGTTCCGCATCCAGAGTAATGATTAAAAATGGGAGGATTTAAGACAACTTAATAATTTGTGCCTCACCCCCTGCCAAAAATGTCAGTCTCCTGGCCCCGTTGAGATGAGCAATAGGAAACGGAGCAAGACCCGCCGTAGGTAGCGTACAGGCCGCGGCACGTAGCTGCGGAGCCGTGGTACCCGTAAAACAAAAGAGCGGGGAGATGGCGGCAGTGTAACATAAGATGACGCTTTTATAAGCTAGAGCTTTACTGAAGATGTATTTTCCATTTGGGCAGAGGAAGGCATTTGCTGCCTTATAGCAGAACTCTTAAGCCAACACTTCTGTATGATATATACATACGCACGCATAGGAAAAGTTGTGTTTAATAAGATATTTTGTTATAAAGCAAAGTTTTATGAAGATATGGTTGTTTAATATTAGAAGCCTATTTCTCCCCTTGACCTCCGGTTTAAATAGGTTATCCCTCAGTCGCTACAGTGTCAGAGGTAAGCGACCGACAGGGATGCAAAAGTATCTCTGACCTAATTCTATAGAGCAGTAATTGCCTATGGGGGTATATTTATGGCATTGTAACTGGTATTAATGAGATGCTGTAACTATTGACCAACTTCCTCAGCACAATTAAATGTCTCGGTTTCACAGAAGGAAATAAACAAAGACCATTAAAGAATTGAATGGGATGTTAAAGAAGACCCAAGTATGTGCTTGTAAGTTTGTTTGCCCGCAAAAGGTTAGCCTGTCCGCAGAGGGAACGGTGCTGTCACCRCGCCTGCTCAGAACTGTCAGTAAATCATGCTTTTATTTACGGCGGACCTGGTGGGAACTGGAAGATGGAAAAAGAGAACACCTACTGGCATACGGAGGTCAACAAGCACCATGTAGCTGCCGGGAATTTGTTGCTAACACCCAAACCGGCTGCCCTGGTCTGTTTGGGTCAGCAGAAGTCACGGTACGAATATCGCCGCCTTGCTGCTTCGTTGGGGGAAGGTTGTTTCTGGACGACGTTCTCAAGCCATTCACCTGCGCAGCTAGCAGAGCACTCGTGGGGTGGAAACCAAAAATCTCGGTTGGCTTCCCAAGGAGAAAGAGTCGCGTCCAAAACCCGGGGACAGTTTATGCGTCCAGATGATTGACTTTGAAAAGTAGGGCCAAATGGCACGCAACCAATGTGGCAAAATATCCCACGTTGGCTCACTTTCCTTTTTGGGAAAGGGTCTTGTATGTGTGCCATGTTACCGCTTAACAGGGGACCGTGTCTTGGGGAGGGCTCTGAGCAAGAGAGGAGGTTTGGGGCCAATGGTGGGTGCCGAGAATCCGGGAGGGTCCTGAGAGGGTGGATGGTTTGATTTAAATCGATGCGATGTCACAAGGGGCTGTGTCCCAGTGTTGTTGGCATACACCCACTTTAGCAAAAGGTCCCTGGTTCTGTCGTGTTCCTTTGAGAAAACAAAACAGATTTGCAAGCTTYTCTAGCTTTTGTGTCCTTCTATCCGAGGGCTACTTTTGTCAAGAACTGTTCTGTTGTTCATGCTAGTTCATGCATAAAAGTCTGCYGCGGGCAGTCTACGCAGTGGAAAAAGCACCTGGTTCGGAAGGAATTAGGTGACAGCTATATACCAAAGTGTCGCACGGCTCCATGTATTGAGGTAAGATGCTGTGCCGTTGTGTTTTTGGATACGTTCCTATTGAATATCTGTGTTTTGACCGGATGTTTCAGGCGGATCGCCTAACTGGTGATGTTACAAATATGCATGGCGTGGCAACTGTCCTCTGCTCCCTCAGTGGGCTTTGTAACCCCCTTTATTGGGAGTTGCATACATCCCGGTGGCAGATGATACAGTGCGGCCCGCGGTGGCTTGGAGCAGCTCAGAGGAACTGCGCCTAATGGCGCTCGTTGCTTCTGGGGAGAGGCTCTCGGTTTGCCCTCGCCTACTCGGGGTCTGTAATCCGAAGAAGGTGACGTGGTGGCTCTGCCTCCGTGGGTTGCCGGTTTTGCTTGTAAACGAGGTTCTGTAGGTTCTGTTCGTGTGCGGATTTGAAAATGCAAACGAGGTGCTGAAAGCAGCCTGGAGGCTAAAATATGTATTCCTGGCAGCTGTGCCTCCCTCATTTGAATGTGGCGCTTCTGTAGGCGGTAGAGAGACGCCTTCCCCAGAGCAGCGTTAGAGGGGCTTGAGCCCTCCCGGGCCTTTGCCTCTGTGATTGCTTTTTGGCAGTTACTGGAAACTTCAAATATAATTTAAACATGAAGGTCTATTCTTGCTCCCTATTAACGATGCATCCATATGTAATTTTAAAGAAAAAGGAAGAACTGTAAGTCCGTCTCGTTTTTTATTCTGGTTTCTCTCATGGGGAATATACTTCCCCGCTCCCGCAATTTGCCTTTGGTTTGCTCGCAGACTTAGCGATGGAATTCAGGCCAAATAGGTAATTGGTTTGGATCAGTTCAATAAACTTATGTAAGTTTTTACACAAGAAAAGTGTCCTGAGTTTTGCACTTTTGTATTCCCTGAAGCAAAACGTTTCCCTCCGTCTCACCCACACGCTTAACACGCACCTTCGGGAGAGTGAAAGCTGCCGGGATTTTTTTGTTCTGCTGACTGTTCGTGCCGGCTGTCTGCCCRGTGAGCTCGGGCACAGCCACCTCGCTTGTGCGAGATGCCGCTTGTTCAAAGGAGAAGTCGCAGTGCTGGAAGACCTAGTCCTCCTCTGGACTGTATTTCTCTGTGGCGGTGACTCACCTCCCCTTCCAGGTGAGGAGCAAGGCTCGAGCTTGCTCTCCTGCTCCATGTCCTCGGTGGGACCGGCCTTGGGGTTAAAACGAGTTTCACCCTCGAGGAAAGGCTTGTAGCTGCTGATGAGGAGGGCAGTGTGGCGCACTAAAGCAGTAGTCATGGGCTTAGCCCATGCTGGCCTGCACCCAACAACCCTGGGGAGAGGCGGGAGGAGGGAGATGCCCCTCCGGGTGGGATGCAGCTCCTGGGCAAACCCCTCGCCAGGGCGTCTTCCCTGGGCTGGGCCGAGTCACTTGAAATGGGAACGYGACAAGGTGCTGCCTGCAGTTGGTCTGCCGAGGCCAAGCAGATGGAGACCCCCTTGTCTCATCTTTTAATGCTTGGTTTTTCCTGRGGTCGGGCATGGGAAGGAAGTTTTCTGCTAGGAGGAAAAAAAAGGTGGTTGGTTTTTCAGCTCCGATGTGCTCAGCACTGCATAATGGGAGCATCCCCTGCCAAAAGAAAATAGCCTAGAAGACAAAGTCTTCCCCAAAGAGACAGTGAAATCTAATCAAACTTCATCACTGTAGACTTGCCCAGGACAAACGGGACCAGAATATTAAACTGCCAAAGGAGCAGAGGGAAACCTATTTTCACCAGTTTTGTCTGTCTTACAAAACAGGATGAGAAGAGTCAATTGATTTCCCTGTGGCTGGTAACATTTAAAATTTGTATGGGAGGGAAAGGAAGAGGCAGGGTGCGTGGAGTGGCAGGCTGGAAGTAATCTGCCCCTGGAATATCAGTCAGTGCTTTATAATCCCCCTGCCCTCCTAAAGTAGTTGTTGGTTTAGAAAAGGGAATAAATAAATAAATAAATAAATAAATAAAAAGAAAAAAAAAAAAAAGAGAAAAGAAAGCTTTCTTCTAGCAAGGCCATGCTTGGAGGATAAAGAGAAAGCAAACTCCGGGATGTGCTGTGGAGGCGGTGTACTGCCGGGTGCCCTGATGTACTAGAAGAAACTGCTGAGGTAAGATACGGCACTTTGGGGGTGAACTTACTAAACACACTTCTAGGAGCACCCGGGGTCTGGGAAAAAAAGTCTGGGCTTTTAGGGGCTTCTTATTTGGCTGCTGGCATTCCTGTCACCTCTCCGTTCCTGACAAAGGGCGGGGAGCGGGTGTTCGGGGAACGCAGGAGGGATACCTACCTCCTGGCAGGGAAAATAGGTAGTAAAAGGCCCCCACCCAAAAAGTCAGAAGGGAAAATCCTCCTTCTGCCAAGGTTGGGCCCGTGCGGTTATGTCCGTGAGAACATGGCTGTTTTCCCACAACGGACTGCTGGGGTTGGAGCACCGCCTGTCTTAACTGAGCCTTAATGCAGGCTGTAAAAGTCAGCTCGCTAACGGGGTTCTGCCGACTGCATCCTTCACCCCTCAGCCTCTATTCTGCCTCTGTCTTCCTCTCTCATCCCAACATTGATGTGAATGAAATTAAAGCAGAGATCTTCTCTCGGGCTACGGATCGGGCTCGGATGAAGAGCTTGGTCCCTGTAATGCAGTTTGAGGCTTATGGCTTGCAAACCTTTGGCAGGTACCGCTCTCCGGGGCTAGCGGCGGTCCTGCGCACCATCAGCGAGGGTGTGCGGGAGCCGGCCCATCGGCACAGGTGGAAACGCTTGCCAAGCGGCAGCCGCCACCGAGCACTGAGGAACAATGAGCATCCTCGGTAGTTGCTCAGCTCCAGTGGCCGCAGGGCACGGGCACAGAGGGCCAGGGCGTCCTCGCCCAGCCCGTTACGTCCTCATCCTGCAAGCATGTAATTGCGCGCTTGTGGACAACACATCCTCACCTCAGCTACACCCGCAGCCCACAGTTTTGGCCCTCGAGGTAGCTGTGTATCTAGCGAAGCCCCTGGACTTGCAGAGACGCGCTGTCGTTAAGAGGCGGAGGGCTGGGGAGGTGGAGATAGAGAAAAGGCTGGGCTGTGGGTGCCTGCAAGAGAAGGGGGATAGTGCCGAGAGAGGACTTCAGCAGTGAACTTCCCCGGCTGCTGCGGGTGCTTGCGGGTGTGCYGTGCAGCCCAGGCACCAGAAGCAGGGAAAATCCCTGTGGAAATTGCAGGTTGTGTGAGTGAAAATGGTAATAACGCTCACAGCAGTCCCCCAGTGAAACTCCCCACCGGCTTGAGTAAAAACACCAGTCAGTCCTTCCAGAGAGGGTGGAAACGGGAACGGCAGTGAAACCCTCTCCAGTGCATACGGAGAGAAGCGCGCTGCACTGGATAAGTTTTTCCTCTTCCACCTGTAAAAGCAGAAGGAATTTGCGTTACGGAAACTAAAGCAAGACTTGGATGGAAAAGTAACTCCGCTGAAACTTTGGGGCACTGCCTTTGAGCGGTGCTTTAAGCCTAGCACTGTTTAATGCTAATCCTGTAACATTATATAGATGGGGCTTTTTTTTTCCACTTACACAAAGGAGGAAGGGGCTCAGTTCTTCTGAGCTGTTTGTTTTTTTTTTTTTTTTCCTTCAGCGAAAAGCGATGCTGAGCAGCACAGCCGTGAGCCCAGCTTCGGCTCGCTGACATTTCCATCTGAATCCACCTGAAGGGGGTGAGCGTTTGGGGAAGAAAGGGGCTTCTCTCCCTCTCCAGGCCAGAATCTGATCTCCAGATTAGCTTGCTGGTTATCAATAGAGGCAACAGTTGTGACTGCAACTCAACACTCCTCCAGCCCTGGAACAGCATTGAAGAAAACGGACTTTTCGGTTGCGAGAGCAAGGGGACTGAGACATCGTTTCAGACAWCAGCAATAATTGGCAAAGGAGGACCGGCATGCATTCTCCATTGACATAGGATTTCTCCCTGGTCTACCAAGATCGGTCTAAAATTTCAGACCTTATTGCTCCTCTAGTCTACGAAACAGGTTGGTAATTTTTTTCCCATACCTAACATATCACATTCAAAAATATGATTTTTTAAGTAACGTATTCTTTACTGTCTGTCATGTTTCCCAAGGGGTGCTGGTCTTGCTCTTGGTTTTGGACTGCCATAGTCTCCACTAGTCATTGTCTACCTGGTCTCTGCTAACGAATCCGCTGTGACTCAGATTTATGATCTATACAAAATTCTGTTGTCTTCCTTTCATCTTTCCAAGATCGGGAATGTGGTAAAACTTTTCCTTGGTGGAATGAATTTTTCTCAACGCAGAATGTGGTTGCTGGAAGCAGGCTATGGCCAGCGATGATGTGAGTGGCACTCTGAGGAGCACGGAAGCAGGGAGGAGCTTTCCTTCCACCATGTTTCACGCTTTCCGAGCTCCYGGTAATGGCAGTCAAGTGGAAGAGAGGTGGGACAGACGATGGCATGTTCCCCGCTGTAGTCCTGCGCTCTATGCGTTATGTATGTACGTGGGTATACTTAGGAGTTGGATCTGTTGGTCCCCATACACTGTAGAAACAGATCTATAGGGAGAACATGAAGAGATGCTGGTGTGTCCAYGCAACTGAAATGCATGGGACGTATAAAGCTGAGAAGGTAGAGAGGCTGGTATTGAAACTAAGGCTATGTGTAACGCATAGGTAGAGTTTGTGTCTGAAGCTGATCGCGTACTTTTCCGGCGGGTGCACGCGATACCTTCCTGGGAGCTCTACGTGAGCCGTGCCTGTGTGTAATGAACAGAAGCGATGGGTGAAGAAATCAAAGCAGGTGTGTTAGCGATATTTTCTATTGGATTAATAATGAGTAACAAATTGCATTAGGCACAGAAGGAATTAAAGCTGGCACAGGATTTCGCTTCATTTTCCCAGCCCCGTATCTGCTTCTCTCTCTATCATTGATTCCTGTACAGCAAGGAGTTGCCCAGCTGTGTAAATGTTTGTGCTTCTTCCACACTCATCAAAAACTGTAAGCGATCGTTGTGCTAGCAGCCAGCACAAAGGATTAGTTGAAGCGGTGTCCTGAAGCCCCTTAACTATGAGACCATGCCGCAGCTCTGCATCAGTTCTCGCGTTTGGAGCCATGCGAAGCTGTTCCCCTTGAAGTCAGGCTGAAACGTCCTCGCGCTAAGCAGATCAGGGAGGAACTGCTTTTGAACTATTGCAGAATAGATGGCCCACGGAGAGACGGGGCTATTCACGACTTCCAAACGCGGCGTGAAATTAGCAACAGCTCTTCYGTGCGGTTATGAGCTTACTTTGACAATACCTGCAGGGCGATTTGCTGTTATCACCCAGGAGGTCTCATTACGCCACTTAATGGAGCTGGCATTTTGGGTCTGTCTGGCAGGTGAGGGACCTCYGTCTCTGAAACGTCCATGTGTCGGCAGCAGTTGGGCGGCTTCGGGTAGCAACAGTGCTCAGCGTCACCTGGGGTTTGCTCAAGGATGCGGTTTCCTACCAATGTGATGCATGTCCAGGTTTCTTTCCTTCCTGTAGGATGAACAAGCAATCGTTTCTTGGAACCTGGGTGGCCCTTTTGGTGATAACTGCGTGGCAGCAAGGTGAGTATTTCCTGCTCGGGCGCTGGGAGGCCGATGCTCGTCAGCTGTGCTGGGAAAGTGGTCGCTTCAGAGCAGTGTCGTGCCCAGAGACCCCAGAAGGACGGAGGGCTTGGAAAACATGCCCAGCCYGTTGGCTGGAGCAAGGACGAGAACCATGGTGAACTTAGTGTTTCCCGTGGGGAGGGAGGGACCACTGATTTTAAGGGTGAGCGCTAAGCAGGGAGATCGGTGCGCCTTTGTGGGTGAGCACAGGTGCCAATTTTGCACGAGTGACAGCTTGTGTCGTGGGAGATGGATCGGCAGCCTGCGCAAATGGCCCTCGCTTCATTGAGAGCAATGAAGCGACGATCGTTTACACTGAACGAGGAGCTGGCACGCCATGCTGAATACGAAGCTGGCAAAGCCGGCAGGATATATAGGCCACAGAAGTTGTTGAGCTCAGTGAGYGTTTTACATATGCATGCACATATCACCAATATGGCTGTGTGTGCACACGGGGTGTTCCAGAGCTTGGAATGGTCTTGCCAGTCGCTACGAAATAGGAGTTTGAAAAATTTCTGGTGTTAGGACTGCTAAGCAGGCTGACCAACCTACGTCCAGTAAAGGGCACACTGGGTGAGCGACAGCAAAATGTCAGGGTTTGTGGATAGTGAGGTTCCCCTGGGGTGCTCGCGGAGGACATCCGACAGCAGACGTGGAGGTGCCTCTGGTGGGGTCGCAGGGCTGCAGCCCGTGGCAGGAAGCCTCTCCCTGCGCCCGCACCCTGTTTCTCATGGTGCATTTTCTTTTGTGAAGAGGTGGTGTTCACATCTGGGCTGGATGAGGCCCAGAGCAACCTGCTCTGACCTGCTCAGGGGTCAGCCCTGCTTTAGGCAAGAGGTGAGACTGGCCGGCAGCCAGGGACCCGTTCTGAGCCGTGGTTTTCTGTGATATTGAAAAGCACAGGAGCAGCTCCCTAGTCTCATGGGGTAATTAATCTTTGTCGTGTTTCAGTTCGAAGAAGGGCAAGCAGAGCTGGTATGGGCAGGAAAAGCCTCTGTAGTTTGGTAATGTGGCAGATGTGCGCTGCATGGCTGGTACTAGATGTGGCCGGCTCGAGGACCTCTACCAAGGGAGCCTAGAGCCAGGGAGTCGGGAAATCTGGAAGCCGTTTCCCCGGTCAGCTGCTGAGTTGCCGTCAGACCGAGGACAGCTCAGGCAAAAGTTGTGACTCTCTTTCCTCATGCGGGAAATGAGGCCACCAGTTCACCCGTGGGAAATGCCACTGGGGCAAAAATCATGATCAGCGGGGCCCGCTGGACTGCTTGGCTAGACAACATGATGCGTGCAAAGGTATGGTAGTGTTACACTAGTAGTACTAAAGAAGCTGGCATCGAGAAGTTTTTGCTGAGTTTCCTGTTTAAAAAAAGAAGTAAAATCCATGTCTCGTAGCTATGCCTCAGCTGTAATAACTCGTCAGGTGTGTAACAGCTGTGAAACGATTTGTTTTACTACCTGGCAGCCAGGAGTTTTGTTGCGGCCCTTCGGATATATCTGTGAAACCAGGCTTGTGGCTCGGACACCGTCACACGTCACCTCCCTTTATGTGTGGCGGGGCACTCGGGCCACACGTGTGTGTCTTGGGAAGTCAGGATGCCAGCAGGGTTGGGCCAGGCTTCCCCTTGTCTCCTTTCTCCCCGAGGAAAGTTGGACCAGTTGAGCCTGTGAAGAAGGGTTGGCCGGCAACTCTCTCTGCTCCCAGGCAGTTTCAAGCAGGGAGCATCCTCAGGGTGGCTAGGAGGGAGCATCCCCCAGCTTGGGCAACACCAAGAGCCCCTCCTGCGTCTGTAACGGCAGGGCGCAGAGCAAGCTGTCCTCGGCTGGAGGCCCCTGAACAGCGCAGGGTAGGGCCTAGGAAATAAAAGCATGTCCTGAACCCAGGCGAACAGAGCTGGGATTGTTCAGCGCCCAGTGGCTCATGTCAGCCAAGATTGAATGTCGCGAGGACAGGGCACTGCTTTTCTACATAAAAGAGGGGAGGAGGGGGAAGAAAACCCGGCAAAATCCCCGTTTGCTCTGTGAGGAGCCACACCAGTAGCTAACTGGAAGAAGCAGGGCATGAGATGGCAGCAGAGAACTGGCAGGGGCTGGAACAGGAAAGGACACGTGCCCTAGGGCCAGAAGTGCCCACTTGCGACTCAAGCCGATGGAAAATGGATTTTAGTCTGGTAGAGAGTGGCAGGCTTGTGTTGAAACATGTCAAAACCATCTTCTGAAATATTTTTAGGAGAGGCAATTATGTTCACCGGCAGTGCCTTTTAGCAGGAAACCTAATTTTGCCAGGAAACATCAGAGCAGTCATGACACCTCGGGCTGTAACCCAGTGCCTGGAGCACTCGGGGCTCTGGCAGGGTGGGCTGGCCCTAGTGCCCGGGAGGGCTCTGCCCTGCAGGCAGGAGGAAGGTGGCCACTGCCAGGAGCGTGGATCTCGGGGCTGGTCTGCGTGCTGTTTGCTCCCCAGGTACCCGAGAACCTCACCATCTGAAACAGCGAGTCCTGCCCATCCTGGAGCAGGATGGGGATGGACCTGTTGTCCTTGTTGTCCCGATGCGAAGCTGAGACATAGGCGTTATGACTTGATCACAGTCACATGGGAAGCAAAATGTGCAGCTGCGAGCTGTACACGCATCTTGTGGTCACTTTGCTGTTGCCCTAAATAACCTTTGGATGATGCTCTCTCTGATGACCCTGTCCCAGAGCCAGTCCCAGAGCYAGCACCTCTGCCCTGGCTTGAAACAACATTTGGCTGCTGGTGCTGCTGGGTTTTGGTGCTGTTTTCCTCAGCAGCAGCGATGCAGAATATGGCATCGTGGCCAAGTACCGGTTTGGCTAGTCACTGCTAGTCTGCAGCCTCAAGTGCGCAGTGTAGAGGTGTAGAGTTTCACCCTCGCCCCGAAGCCTCGCATGGCTTAGGCGCAGGCTGGTGGCCAGCAGACCTTCTGCATCCCCAGCGCATCCATGCTGAGGAAGGAGGTGAGGGCAAGGCAGCGATTTTGCTCTTCACAGGAAGTCAACTTTTGGTGATAGGCAAGCCCGGGGCCCCCGCCGTGGCCTCTCTGAAGTCAGGACCGGTCCTGACATTGCTGTAAGGACTCTCTTCTCCCTCTCCTTGCAGCTCACACCATGGCGAGTCTGTATCCATTCTGGCAGAACGACACAAAAACGCCCAAAGTTGACGATGGAAGCTCTCCCGAAATCAAGATCTCCGTCCCATTCATCTTTTTTGGAGCCCCCTACAAAAGCATTTATGTAAGTGGAGAAGCAGACCTTCCCTTTATTCTTTTCCCTGCCATTAGCAGCTGCATTTTAATCGCAGTCTCCCCATCGTCAGGAATCGGAAGATTTATTAACAACTACCTGAGAAGTTCTTAGATTTCACGAACTGATAGGTTTTATGATTAAGAAAGTCAAAGGTATATTTAATGGGCTAATGTTCATGGGGAAGGAATATAAAAGGCAATAAATTTTCCTTGTAGGTGATTAAATGGTACAGCAAAGCTAAGGCCTTGACACAAGGAACATTATTCCTGTTACATGACAAGAAACAAGAACATGCAGAGACCCGGAGGGGAAAGAAAAGGGCAGCGGTTTGGACCCATACGTAGGTGCCTGAGACAAGGACAGGCTGCTGCTGTTCTCAGATGGCGGCACAGCAAAAGCCTGGCAAAGGGGACACCGGCTCCTCTGGGCTGGGCTAAGAGAGGGCTCACCTGAGCACGTCAAAACAGTGCCTTAGACAGGGGCCTAAGTCAGCGTGACCGTATGCCAGATCCGAAGCGCATCCGTGTTTTGTGGCGAGCCGGTCTCTGTGGGTATGCCTGGTCCAAAGCGGGGTATAAACCTGCCAGCCCCGCAGGTTCAGAAGAGAGGCAAAGACTCCTTTGTTCTCTGCCTGATCGGCTCCTATTTGTACACGGCAATACCGGGAAAGCAGTAATCCCAAGGGGGTTTCGAATCCTTGTATGGTGGGAGATGTCAGCATCTGGGACAGCAGGGCCACTTGTTCTCCATGCTTTGCAAAAATAATTGTTGTTTCGGGGAGCATCTTCAGCAGACTCTGGGGAGGCTGCCCGTGGCACCACGTGTCACGCCCCGAGATCTGTCGCAGACGACAAAGCCGAAGGCGGCGGGCCCGATGCTTTCGCTCTTTTGTCCGGGAGCCCTGGTGCCATGCAGCCGCCCGTGTCACRCGACCGGGTCTCTCAGTGCCGCAGAGCTGCTCTCCAAAGGCTGGGTAAACCCRGGGCCCCAAGGCAGGCTCCCTGCCAAGCCGGGTGCCATCCCGCTCTGATGGGTGCCTCTCCTGCGATGTCCCATAGGAGCCCTGTTTTGCAGACTTTTAGGGGTTTTGTCCCGCTTGGGGCTTCCTGCACTCAGCCTTTGGCTGCCACTAGTAGGATGAAGTTGAATCTCTGCCTAGATGGTCAGGCTGTCTCACCGGGTGTCATTATTATAAGCCACCTTCTGCCAAAAGTTGCTCATGCCACGTTTTCTGATAAACCAGCAGCTTTCTGCTGCCTGCAAAGTCTTGCTCAAACTAAAGTGGGTCTCTTTGTGCAGGTCAACAACAAYGGCGTGATTTCCTTCAACGCGCTTGTCAGCCAGTTCACACCAGAAGCCTTCCCCCTGACGGACGGCCGGGCCTTCGTTGCGCCTTTCTGGGCGGACGTGCACAACGGCATCCGGGGAGAAATCTACTACAGAGAGAGCACGGATCCCGAGCTGCTGAGGAGAGCCTCCAAAGACATCCGCAAACACTTCAAAGACATGTCCTCTTTCTCCGCCATCTGGATCTTCATCGTCACCTGGGAGGAAGTCACTTTCTACGGAGGAAGCGGCACAACTCCGGTAAGAGCGATCAGCTGTGCTTCTTGATGGGTGGTGTTTGATGGTTGAGTATATGTCTCTATGTATATAACTGTCCTGGTCTTTGTGCATAAAATTGAGTGAGTCGCTTTGTCTTCTCACTCCTCAGTTCCCTTTCGGGCAGAGGAGCACCACGGTCCTTTCGTTCTCTCCCATGGGAGCCGTACAAGCCTCACTCCCTGCTGTCAGATCTCCAGGGAAAGCATCGCCTCTTCAGTGTTTGTAGGCAACGTGCCTAAACAAGGCTCYGACACCAGTTAGGAGGTTTTGGCTTGATCATAGCGTGGTTATTTTTTGTCAGATAGAAACGCAGATTTCATTTTTCCTTCGTGCCATGATACGCGACCTTCACTTCACCTGTGCTTCCGCAGTGATAAAACAGAGCTATTTGTGCAGGGGCTGCAGGCACCTCGGAAGAAAGGCCTTTGTAAAGGAGCCAAAGTTTTGGCATTGAACAGTAGCTCTGTCATGATATAAACCACTTGAGGCTGCCACTTGCTCCTGCGCAGTCAGTTTATAAGGAGCGATTCAGTTTGAAAGCACGCTATCATGGCAGTAATGGGGCCAGGGCGCGGGGYGAGACCCAGCAGCACCCTGTAGCAGCTGGCCAGGTACTGAAAGCAGCCTGACTGTGTGCGTGGCATCTGAGCGTGCCGAGGTGCGTGTGCTCGGGGCGTGCCTCCCGAGACTGCGACGTGGTGAGCGGTGCCCAGGGACGGAGCAGAGAATAAGGGGCATGCCAAAGCATGCGCGTGCTTGTATCTTGTCCTGAAGTGGGACTGGAGGGCAGCTCCCCACTGACCCCCCCATGCTGGATCAGGTCTGTCCACTACAGGGTTCCAGGATAAACTGGTCCTGCACTCAGCCCCAGGGAGAGGGAGCGGGGCCTCCTAACACAGGGGAAAGAGAGCACGATGCAGCCGGGTGATGGAAAGAATGGGCTGTGGAGGTGGATGGGTAGCCCTTCGTAGTCTGGCTGGCCAGCCATAATCTTCTGCTCCGTGCTCCCTTCTTCTCCTCGTCACCCTCTTGAGGCTGCACTTTGTAACTCGCCCTTCCCTCCCCACCGCTCACGTCTACCCGGGATTCAATGCAAGTCTGCTAGGTTTTGCACCCTGAGCTCGCCTTGCAAGGTCACGGCAGCTTTGAAACGAAGCTAAGGTTATTTGCTCCTTGCCTCTGTGAGGAGGGAGGGCTGCTCTGGCAGAAAAGGCCCTAGATCAGGAATCTGCGGTAAATTAAGTTTTGGAAGAAGTAATCCACTCTCCAAGGAGTTGGAGACAGGAAAGAGAAAAAGGGAGCTTTAATTTGTATTTATTTGGCAAAAAACCCTTTTCCTTTCAAATGGTGATGGCTTTTTCTGTGGCAGAGGCTGAAACGCTCTCTCCGCAGCACTAATCCAAGCGAGCGGCGAGGGCATCTCGTAGAAAAGGGTTGAACGCCTGCTCTGAAATCCTGTGTGGACATTGAGATAGGAAGGGGAAAACCAAAGGGAATACTGACAGCATTTTTGCGATGACAACTGCCCTGTCTGCATGGGGAGACTGATCCAGACTGACCACAGAGTCATGCCAGCAACTTGGCCGTGGAAGCTCTGTTATATTTCCATAAATGTGCGAGTTGTATCTGAGAGGATGGGGATGCAATGTTTGTCAGGGCACGTCGCTGGTAGGGCCTGGGCAGAAGCTTGGGGTGCAGATAGTGAGCGAGGGATCCCTGATCTTGTTTGGGGAAAGGGTTGTTTAGGATTAGCCTGTGCACTGCGAGTGCCAAAAGCTGGCTTCTTCTGTCTCGAGTTGGCTCTGATAAACAGTTCAGCTCTTTTCCATTTGTTAGAGAGGCTCGAGATTTAATGCATATTTTTTGCCAGTCCTGGCAGCACTTGCAGAAAAAAAAATACATATATATATATATTTGCAGACAGCAAGCAATATAGAGATTCGTGTATTGCCTGAARAATTACATTTGCCACACAATGCAATTTATTTTGTTACAGAGCAGCCTTCCCATTCAATAGCGGCTAGGGCTCCGCGTTGGCACGCGGAATAGCATGATGCAACTTAAGCAGGAAATTCATCGCAATGCAGAAAAGCTGCAGAAAACAATTCTGTGAATGTGGCCTTGGGAACACTGCGGTTACTGTCTCTCGATGACGCCCGAGCAAATGGGTTCAGTTTTCGAGAGCCTTGTTAGATGGCTAGGGTGCTTGATGCATGTTTGGCTGTGAGTGCCAAACAGGGAAATGTTTGTGGTTCATGTAAGCTCTCCTAACGAGGAGCGCCATCCGTCCGAAACCTCCTGGTACCAGGTCAGCTCCCGCCATCCTCCAAGAAGCACCTGACCGGAGCAGGGTTTGTTGCTCCATCGAAGAGCCGTTGTTGCACTATCAAGGCAAYGCTGCCTTTATGTGTTAGTGCCTTCTGATCTCACAGTGGTGGGAAAAGACTTGGCAAAGGTGAGTGAGCGTGCCGAGGAGGCGAAGAGGAAACCAGATGTAGGAGGTAGAGCCCCAGGGAAAGGATGCAGGAGTGGAAACGGTGGCTTCCCGTTAGCTTGCTCTCCTGCTTGCCCCAGTGTGAACTGTGCTATTTGCAGCTGCCGTGAGGCAGCTCTGCCCACACCTCTCACCCTCCCTGACAGCGCATACAGGCTGCTTCGCCTCCGTTTTCAAGATTTCTCATGGCAGGAGCCTAATGTGCCTTGGAAGTGACATCCCTTGTGGCACGCAAGTAGTGAGTGCAGCCGTAAGGTCCCCTCCTCAATCTTCAGGCGTTTGTGCTCACCTCAGCGCCAATAATCAAACTAGCGGGTTTGCTGTAAGGGAATGTAAAGTGGTGCAAAGTGACACCCAGCCCCTCAGTGCTCTGGCATCTTCCCTTCATCCAGCAGCACGTGTGAACTGTTGTTAATGCGGAGCAGCTCAGCTCTCGCTGGCAGGGTAAGACCTAGCGCTTCCTAGCATGAGATGATTCGATCGATGTGCTTTCCCGTATCACCTGATAATTGTTTCTGTGGCTGTAGTTTCCTTCACGGTTTGCAGCGCCCAGGTAGCTGGGTTCCTAGTATTGTTCTTGAATAATTAAAAGAGGGGCAGCCCACGCTTTGTCCCCTGCTAAAATTCTCCTCACTCAGAGGCAGGAGGAGCAGTCGTTTATCACGGCACAGTCCTGGCGCAGAGCGGTCTAGGACGGGCAGGGATGGGAAGGACAGGAAAGTGCAGAAAGCTGAGAGAAGTGATTGACTGTTAGTTCCCAGTGGTGACCTCTGCTGCTGGATCTGCACGGATAGAGGGGATATCTCAAGCGGAGAGGTCTTGTCTGTCTTTCTGTGCAACCGTAAAAGGGAAGAGCTCRGGGCTATGCTGCCCTCGCCGGCTGGCAAAGTGTGCCCTTCTTGCCCCCATGGGGCCCGGGCTGGCAGTCACGTGAATGCGTCTGGAGTTTGGGGGGCTGGAAATGCAGAGTCATTTCAAGTGAAAGGAAGAACATGAGCAGCAGATTGAGCAGGTACCGAGGGATTTGGCGGCCAAGCAAAGCGCATAATATACATGGTTGACTTGGATGTAATCCACCGTTAACAGTATTGTAGGATATGAATGTGGAAGGGAAGCGGGTAAGATAATGCGGCGAGGAATAAAGCTAAGATAGGGTAATGGAAGATAACCGGACGAAACAACCCGAATCCCACCGATTGCTTTTTCCTCGCGAGCTTATTCTCATGCTGCCATCTATTGGCGTTAAACTGGACCGGAGACGGTCTTGTCGTCCTCCCAGGTGGAGGGTAGCCATGGGSATGGGAGCTGGTGGAGTCACAGCAGCGAGGGAGAGCGTATTTCAGGTCTCATTCAGCTTCTGCCACTCTTCACCGCAAGGCTCCTGCATCTCRCCCAGGCCAGAGACAAATGTGGCAGAAGGGCAGGCGAGCAGCGTGAGAAAAGCAGTCTCACCTTGTGAATGTGCTCATGGTTTTCAACAGGTGAACACTTTCCAAGCTGTCCTGATCACAGACGGAGTGTTGTCTTTTGCCATGTTTAACTACCACGAAATCAGCTGGACCACGGGGACAGCCAGCGGAGGGGACCCCCTGACCGGTGTCGGCGGGGTGATGGCCCAGGTGAGGCTCTCGCTCCCATATCCCCATCTCTGTCGAGCTCTCGGATGGCTGCCTGTAGCTTTCCCGATGTATCCATGCTCGCTTATGCCACGCGGTCCCTCAACACCCCCAGCACTGGCCTTGCAAGCCCATTGCTGGGCACAGTGGGATGAGCGCTCCAAAATTTGGTGTCAGCAGCAGTGCCGCAGCCAGTCCATCTGCCCAAGGAGGGCAAGGTTCCCTGCCTAAGGGGAGCCTCCCTTCCTTACTTTACCTTGGCTACTCAATACATACACCCGTAGATCTATATGTACAGACATACATATGTATGTACACATACATAAATGTATAAATAGACATCCATACTGCTTGTAGTACCTGTTGAGCTTTTCACTCACATCCAAACTACCTGAAAACTGAAATCCCTGAAAAGAGACTTTAAAACTAAGAAGATATGCTCAGGAGTTATTGCGGGGGCCAGAGAAGTGCGGAAATGCAGCATCGCTTTCCCGTAGCAAAGACGTGTGATGAAATTTGTGCTCTCTCTTTTTTTAGGCTGGCTTCAATGGTGGAAATATCACCAACTTCTTTAGCATCCCGGGCTCCAGAACCCCAGACATAGTCAATATTGAAGAAACAACCAACGTTAATGTCCCTGGGCGCTGGGCTTTCAAAATAGATGGCAGAGAAATAGATCCGGCCAATGGCTGCAGCCTGAGAGGTAAGGGGGTTACGGCATTGCTTTTTTTCAAGTTTTGGGGTGCAGCGTAGGAAACGTTCCCAAAAGCTGTTGGGAAGCTGGTGGAGAGGTGCCTGACCGCTCTGGGCTGCTGTGCGATTTGTGTTTTTGCCAAGGCATCCCCTCGAGCTGCAGCTGTGGGGACAGAAACACCCAAGCAGGGTTCGGGCCCCGTGCGCGTTTCTGAGTTGCTGCACGCAGCAGCGCAAAGTCATCACCCGACTTCCAGCGATAATTGTCAGTCTGCCTACTGCAAAAGGCTAACACCTTGAAGAGTGGACCGAGAGGTTTGTCATTGTTTGGCACATCTTGTTCAGCGGGACAGCATCCTCGGCAGCGTATGCAAAGAAGCCGTCGTCAGCCGTTGTCTTCCCTTTGTCCCGGCTGGCGTTGCCTCTCCCAAGGGGATGTCGGCACGCTCACGGATGGCCGGACCCGGCTCGCAAGGAGTATTTGCAGCAAATTCTCAGTGCAGATGGGGCCTGACTTGGCAGCCCAGAGAAAACTGAGAGGGGCTCATAGACACTCGGGAGTCTTCGCTGCTCTCGGTGCTGCTTTCAACCACCAGCGAGCAAAACTGTCATCTCGTGTTTTTTTTCTTCCTGGGATTTTAGTAGCATGGTGTTGCTGTAAGCCTCCATTTCTGTGGCCCTGAAGCGGAACCCTAACCCGAAGTCAAGGGCAGATGGGGCTCGAGTGTTTCCCAGGAATTGAATGCCACCAAGCCGTCGTCTTGATTCTTTTCTGCGATGCTGATGGTGGCAACGGGAAAGACTTGTGGACGGCATTTTCCTCCTGCCCCCAGAGTGGGAAAGGTGATGGTGCGGTTCCATTTCCCTTGTTTCTGCGGGAGGAATAGCAGGTTTTCCAGGCAGGACAAATGCCATGCCCCCGCACCAGTTACAGCGTCTATGCATGTGTCACCGACAGTGTGGGGATAGAAAGGGATTAATAAATGCACACGGCAACTGCACAGGGACTCTGCTGCAGAGAGATTATTACAATACCATTCGACAAATAAAACTGTCAGGAGCGTCTGCTGTGGTCCGGGAGTCTTTCTAGCAAGAGAGAATTGTCACTTGCCAACGGATACTGGAGATGTCACCACTCTGAGACACGTGGCTTCTTTATGTCCTGGTTTAGGACTGTACCAAAGAAGGCTCGCGAGACCCCGAGGCTCTTGCAGCCCCAGCAGAGATTTTGGGTCCAACTGCTCCAGCAGCTTTCAGCTGCCGACCCCAGGAAGAAAGGCTGGACTTTGCAAAGGGGCTGAAAGCCAGTCTCGGCTTTGCAGGTGACAAGGGCAGCGTGGGTAGATCCCGCCACTGGATTTGAATTTCACGGTGGACAGCCGGCCGCCCTCCATGAGAGGAGATGCAGAGTGAGGGCATTGGAGGCGAGGGGGCCCGCCACGCCTAACGGCGCTCGTTTGCCCGAATCCCCCACACCAGGACGGTTGGCGCGGGAGCCCTCGCAAGTGGGTCTTGCTAAGAGGAGATGTTGTTTGTTGCAGGGAAGTGGAAAATAGCTTTTTTTGTAGGAGGCAGGGAAGAGAACAAAAAGTTTAGGAGAGGTAAATTCAGGCAGTGCGCACGGCAGAAGCCGCGCACATGAGAAGTGTGAAAGACGGCCATATGGAGGAGAGGGAAACTCTCACGGGTATTTGCCACCTTTGTTCTCTCGTCTTCTCTCTGCCTCTTGCGTCTCTCACCAGACAAACCTGCCTCCTTTTACAGTACCGCCGTGTAACAAGTCTGCTTGGTGTATTGCTGTGTGATCACTCAGTGTTTCCTCTCGTCACTGGTGTATGGTGTGGAAGTTACTTATCAACAGCTCTTTGGTTTCATAACTACTATGAGCACTTTCTGAATGGGAGTGAATTGCCCCTGGGCCGCTGATGGCAGAGTCGCTCTTTGACCGGCAAAGTTATGTCAACGGAGGAATTACGGAGATGGTGACAAAGCTGAAGGACAGCACAAGTACAGCGACAGCGCGGTAAATGGCCTCCAAAAGGCGCGAGCTTTACCAGTGGACTTTCCCTTTGAGAAAATAGCACAAACGGCTCTTGTGTCCTGCGATACTGAAGCAGATCGAGGGTGGTGGGCGTCCAAAATGGAAGGAACAGCCTTCAAGTTAGCCAGCCTGCGTGGTGTGGCACCGACCCTGGATTCGTGACAGCGCTCGCACCATCCCATGGATTTGTGGTGCAGGTAGGACTTGAAGGGATGCACCATACATTGAAAATGAAGCTTGCGATCGCAGCGCTTTGCTGAGTGGCTCTTGGCGGGAGTCTGCGCAAAGAAAGCAGCTGAGAAGCCCGGTAGCAGGACGCTTTGGTGGCAGTCTCGATCGTAGGGCTAGCAGAACCCCTCTGAGGACTGACGTGGTGCAGTTAGAGCATGTTCCTCTGTTTAGAGAAGTGATGTAGCGTGGGTTTTTCCCTTTCTCTCTTTCTAGGACAGTTCCTCCGTCAAGGGGAGATCTTCTGGGACAACGCCAACTGCACCACCAAGTGCCGCTGCCTGGACTTCAACAATGAGATCTTCTGCCAGGAGATGGCTTGTGGCCCCTTTGAAGTGTGCGAGCCGAAGACCAAGTTCTTCCAGTGCGTGCCAGTGGAGAGCAGCACCTGCGTGGTGTTCGGAGATCCACATTACCACACCTTCGACGGCTTCCTCTTTCACTTCCAGGGTTCCTGCTCCTACCTCCTCGCCAGGCAGTGCTGGCCAGGCTCCCAGCTGCCCTACTTCAACGTGGAGGCCAAGAACGAGAACCGAGGCGGCTCCTCCGTCTCCTGGCTGAGGGATATTTTTGTGGAGGTCTACTCGCACAAGATTGTCCTCCCCAAAGGCAGCTTTGGGAAAGCGAAGGTAAGAGCCCCGCTGAAAGGGGAGAACTTGCCGGGTCGGCTCCTCCGAGGCGGTGGCGAGACCGGGAGCGTGGGATGGCACTTATGGGCCCTGCGCGTCCCTCGGGGAACAGGCACAGGTGACAGGCATGGCGGCAAATGCCTGTGGCTTACCGACGGCCATCCTTCTGCGCACGTCCCCAACTCTAAGACCCCATACCTGGGCTGTACGGCTCCTGTCTGTGTCCCAGTGTGAGGGCTCTGCTATTTCATGCACCAGCTCAGTTGTCTGGTGTTGTTCCCGCAGGTGGATGACTTGGTGGTGTCCCTACCCATCTCTCTGGAACTGGGCGCCATAAAAGTCTACCAAAGCGGCTTGTCCACAGCCCTGGAGACCGACTTTGGCCTGCTGGTAACCTATGACGGACAACACTACGCCTCCGTCTCTGTTCCGGGCACGTACATCAATGCCACGTGCGGTCTGTGCGGGAATTACAATAAAGACCCCGAAGATGATACCCTCCGCTCAGACGGGAGGTTGGCCACGTCCGTGCTGGACCTGGGCGAGAGCTGGCGAGTGCCACACCCCGAGCGGAAATGCTCACCCGGCTGCTTGGACAACTGCAGCCTTTGCGACGCCGCCACCGAGTCTCTCTATTTCACCTCCGAATACTGCGGCTTCATCAACAAGAGCGGCGGGCCGCTGTGGGAGTGCAGCGCCATCGTTGACCCCACCGCCTTCGTCCACAGCTGCGTCTACGACCTCTGCAGCGTGCGGGATAACGGCACCGGCCTGTGCCAAGCCATCCAGGCGTACGCCGCGGTGTGCCAGGCCCTGGGCATCTCGGTGGGAGAGTGGCGCGCCCAGACAGGATGCGGTAAGTGTTTGCACGCTCCTGCCGGGAGCCTTCCCCTCTGGAGGAGGAGAGCGATTTCAGGGGTCTGCCCGTGTGCCCAGCAGCGTGTGGGATGAGGGGGCAGAAATCCAAGGGAGGGGGTCGGGCGAGAGCCGATCGGTCCCTCCTCTCCGCAGCATCAGACTCCTGTGCCGGTAAAAGGGCGGCACGAGGCGGGAGCTCTGCATTGCTCTGCAGACAGTCGGCTGCCGTGATGAGAGATGGAGGCTGGACCGGAATGGGGACTGGACGACGGCACACTTCTTGGCCCACCCTCCTTGCTTGCGGCATTAAATAGCTGCAGGCAGCTCGATGGCTCTGGGGCTGTTTTGGAGAAACTATCGCTTGCACGAGCAGAATGGCGGGCGAGGCACGGGAGGGAAATGGAGGGGCCAATTCTACCATCAAGCGGGGCTCCCGGGTCACTCTGTGTTGTCTCTGTTGTGGATTAATGGGAAAGAGGTAATTGGCCCCAAACCATGTCGTAATATGGCCCTCCTGTTGTTTGTCTCCCCTCTGCACCCACAGCAATGGCCGTGCGGTGCCCAGAGCTCAGCCACTACTCGGTGTGCACCAGCAGCTGCCCCGCCACGTGTTCGGACCTCACGGCCCCACTGGCCTGCTCCTCCCCGTGCGCCGAGGGCTGCGAGTGCAACGAGGGCCACGTCCTCGGCACGGACCGCTGCATCCCTGTCCGGAAGTGTGGCTGCGATGTGGATGGCCGGTATTACGCCATCGGGGAGTCTTTCTGGGCGACGGCGGACTGCACGGTGGAGTGTGAGTGCGAGGACGGTGGGGAGGCCAGGTGCTTTAACACCACCTGCCCCGAAGGAGAGGTCTGTGCCATTGAGAACGGCTACCGGGGCTGCTACCCCAAGCGGGAGAGCCTGTGTTTGGTGGGACAGAACCAGGTGCTGCAGACGTTTGATGGCGTCACCTTCCCCTATCCRCTGGAGCACTCCTACATGCTGCTTAAAACCTGCCCGGAGAGACCGGACTTCATCGAGGTGGACATCAGCCAAAAGAAGCCCGGATCCGCTCCCAACGGGCTACGTGTCGTGCGGATCCAGGCAGTCGGCCAAGAGGTGAAGATTGGAGGTGCCAGCCTGTCTGAGATCAAGGTAAAGGTGCTGCCGTCAGGGCGGCCCACCCCGGGGCGGGAGGCGATGGCTCGCGCTGTGATCTGATGTCCCTTTGGAGAAGGGCTCGSAGGTCCGTGGCCCCGGACCGTTCCCCCAGGTCGGGGCCTCAAGCACTACGGTGGCACTTGGAAAAAGCCCACATGGGCCACGACTGTGTGGAGGCCCTTTAGGTGCCTGCGAAGTTGTTCTTGCGGTGCCATTATTCCAGTTTGCTTGCTGAGTCAGCTCTGGAGACTTTCCCAACATTGCGGTTGTCTCCTGCAACTTGTTTTTTCCCTGGGAAAACATTCTCTGCTTGTGGGGCAAAATGCAAGGAAACAGCTGTATTCCCCCCACTCGAAGGAGGCTCCGGGCCTTGGAGGGTGGGGCCCGGGCCAGGAAGCGTTTAGCGTACCCAGCGTGGCATGGCCAGCAGATGGGAGCGGCTGTGCAAAGTCGCGTCACCCTCCCTGAAAAGTCTCGATCCGCTTGTTACTTGTAGGTGAACGGTTATGACGTGGAGCTGCCCTATTTCCACCCTTCCGGCCGCCTGGAAATCTACCGTAGCGACAACAGCACCGTGATGGAGTCGGAGGGGCTCCTGGCTATCGGCTACTATGCTTCGGGCCTCCTGGAGATCCGCCTCTCCACCGCCTACTTCAGCTGCACTGGGGGCCTGTGCGGCTTCTTCAATGGCAATGCCAGCGATGAGTTCTGCCTGCCCAAGGGCAAGTGCACGGACAACCTGGAGCTCTTCCTGGAGAGCTGGACCACGTTCGACGAGATCTGCAATGGGGAGTGCGGGGACCTCCTCAAGGCTTGCAACAATGACTCGGAGCTGCTCAAGTCCTACAGGAGCCGCTCCAACTGCGGCATCATCAACGACCCCACCAACAGCTCCTTCCTGGAGTGCCACAGCATGGTCAACGTCTCGGCCTACTACAGGACGTGCCTCTTCCGCTTGTGCCAGAGCGGGGGCAACCGGTCGGAGCTGTGCGACTCAGTGGCGCGCTACGCCGGCGCCTGCAAGAATGCCGAAGTGGACGTTGGCCAGTGGAGGAGCCACAGTTTTTGCCGTGAGTCCGCCAAAGCTTTTAAGTACCTGGGGCAGGGAGAAACGGATGTAGACACCGCCGACCTCGGGCAGAGTCTTTTTGTCAGGAGCTTGCGGGCGTACAGAGGTAGAGCAGCTTTTCTTACGGCATGCCAAAAAGTATTGGCTCTCTTTGCCCGTGTCCCCTCTCATCTCTGGTGGGTATCCCTTATGCACAGGGTGCTCCTCTGTGGCTGAGCTGGAAGACACTCAATAGCAGCAGGGCTGGGTGGGTGGCAGGTCCTGACGCGACGGTGCTTATGGCAGCATTAGATGTTCAAAGTCACATGAAGGGGTAAGGGTGGAGGTGTCTAAAAGCTGGCAATCTGGGGCAATTTTCCTACTCTCTTCCCTACCGGTCAACCAAAGAACGGCTTTGCCATCGAAAGACCTATGCCCGGTAGACCTTTCTGCCGTGAGGGAGGCCAGCGCGTCCAAAGCGGTCTCCCGCATAGCGTACGGAAGGGAAAGGGGAATTGTGGTAGGAATGCAACATCTCCCGAGCCTGAAGGCAAGGCAGCGCCGCCCCACGTACCGACGGTAGTTTCTAAGCGGCGCTCGTGCCGGCAGAGACGGATTTCCCAGTGAGGCGATTTCTGGGTGGCATTTCAGGAGGCATCAGGGGTTTTACGATGTGGTGTAGGAGCATTCCAGAGCCGCAGATGGTGTCTGACAGCGCTGTACGCCACCACCAGAGGATAGTTTGAATAACACTTGTTTTTAGCTGTCACTATAAACTCACCATTGATGGGAAAACATTCATCATTCAGAAGCGAATGTGAAAAATCCCCAGCGTGGAAGTACATGGCAGGAAAGCGGCCCTCATCTCCACCAYGGAGGTTTGAGGGAGGCGTCTGTTCGGGAAGGGGGTAGCGGCGCATCCTCTCTGTTCCGGGCGGCRGCCCGAGGCCAAGCCCTGGCCTCGTACCCTCCAAAAGCGGGAGGAGGTGTCGCTCGGCGCATGGCGGGACAAGGCTGTGACGTGAGGAGGGTGACGTCCGAGAGGAGAAGGGGTTGCAAAGGGGATGGGAAGAGCAGTGGCCGGCAAGGTGCTGGAACTGTTTCCCTTCTTGCTTCTCCCCCCCCGATTCGGTCACCGCTCCCACCTTTTGCCTGTTTCCCCACCCCACGCCGCCCCGGGGCTGCCAGAGCTGAGAACTCACGCGCCACGCTTGTCGGCCCTGCAGCTCTCGCCTGCCCGGAGAACAGCCATTTTGAGGAGTGCATGAGCTGCGTGGAGACCTGCGAGACCCTGGCCACAGGCCCCGTCTGTGCAGATGCCTGCACGGAGGGCTGCCAGTGCGACGAGGGCTTCGCCCTCCGCGGCACCCGCTGCGTTCCCCGCGGCGAGTGCGGCTGCAACTTCGAGGGGCGCCAGCTGGCCACCAACCAGACCTTTTGGATGGACATTGCCTGCCACTTCCTCTGCTACTGCAACGGCTCTGACAACAGCGTGTACTGCGAGAACGTCTCCTGCAAGGATGATGAGTACTGCCTGGAGGAGAACGGCCTCTACTACTGCCACGTCCGCACCGACGCCTCCTGCATTGTTTCCGGCTACGGACACTACCTGACGTTCGACGGCTACTCTTTCGACTTCCAGAGCAGCTGCGCATTGGTCCTGTGCACCACAATCTCTTGGCCGAGGGCAGAGCGCTCGGACACTTTCCCGGCGTTCACCGTCACGGCCAAGAACGAGGATCGGGACACCTCTCTGGCCCTGTGGGTGAAACAAGTTGAAGTGGAGGTCTTCAATTACAACATCGTCATCCACCGTGCCTACAAATATACCGTGCTGGTGAGTGCGGGGCCATGAAGGCTGGGGTTATTTCTCCCTGCCGTGGCTCCCAAACTGTGGAGCGATTCCCTAGGCATGAGGCCTTACGGCTCGCGAGGTTTTCCGGGGCTCGGGAAGGGCGTACGCTCGGGCTCATCCCTAGGGTGCTGGCAGGTGCAGCTTTCGGAGGGGACTTCTGTTTTGGCTGCCTTGTTTTGGACATAGAGGCGAGGCCGGTGGGGACCTTGCTCTGGGAGTGCCGAGCCGCCCTCCGTGTCCTCCCGCAGAAGCTCCGATCATCATCCCCACTCACTGTGCGTCTCGTTTCCTTCCCTGCAGATCAACGATGAGCGTCTCTACCTGCCCCTGAAGCTGGGCCAGGGCAAAGTGAACATCTTTGCCTTTGGCTTTCACATCGTGGTTGAGACCGACTTTGGCCTGAAGGTGGTGTACGACTGGAAGACCTTCCTCTCCGTCACCGTCCCACGCAGCTTCCAGAACCTGACCTATGGCCTCTGCGGCCGCTACAACGGCAACCCTGAGGACGACCTGGTGGCCACCGGCGGCGCGCCGGCCGCTGGCGTTGCCGACTTCGTCCAGAGCTGGGCAAGGCAGGACGCATTCTGCCGCGTGGGCTGCGGCGACCGCTGCCCCGCTTGCGGTAAGGTGGAAGGCTTCTGGAAACCCCAGCAGCTCTGCAGCCTCATCCCAAGCCAAAGCGGCGTCTTCGCCAAGTGCCACAGCAAGATCAGCCCCGGCTTCTTCTACAAGAACTGCCTCTTCGACACCTGTGTTGACGGGGGAGCCATGCAAACGGCCTGCAGCTGGCTGCAGAATTACGCCAGCACGTGCCAAACACAGGGCATCGCCATTACTGGCTGGAGGAACTTCACCTCATGCTGTAAGTGCCACCCTGCCTCCCGGCCCTTCTTCCCTAGAGATGCTTCCCAGGGCTGCCCACTGTAGCCATAGCACCTGCCAGAGCTCACCCCATGGAGAGGTAGCAGAGCACCATGCGGCGCGCCAGCGGGCGCCTGCTACCTCCAGGCCGTCGACCCGGACATGTCCCGGGTCCCCACGGTCAGCGCCTGGGGATGGCCCTGGGGATCCCCTCCTCCCTGCAGGATAAGGGGGCAGTCGACAGAGCTATGTTCTCCTGGAGTTGTTACGAACTGCATGTGGTATAGCGGGAGCAGGGATGGAAAGGGGGAAGCCTCAAGTTCAGAAGGTATCAGCTGTCCCTCCGCTGTTAAGCAGGAATTGTGTTAGCTTCAAAGCCAGAAGTACGTGTTTGCTCTAATGAAGCCGCACGCTCTTGTCAATAAGATTATGACGTGATGTTCAATTAGACTACCGAGGACGGGGGCCATGAGTCTCTCTGGCAGCCGATCTATCTGGCAAATCAGATGGGAAGTAATTGTCTTTGCTAACAAGACTGAAAATTAAATTTATGTCGTTCTTCCTTCTAACGAGCAAACTCATGGCTCAGAAGGCACCGCACTCACGGGCCAGGGGCAGCGAGGCCACCAACCAGCACCCCGCCAGCCGGCGGGGCATGGGGAGAGGCGGCCTTGCGGGCTTCACGCTCTGAAGGACCGGCAAAACCACGTCCCCTGAAATGTGTCCCCACGTGGAGAGTGCAGAGGCTCCGTACGCTGCCTGCAAGGCCCCAGGGCCAGCACGGGCATCCCTCCTGGAGGGAGATGTTAATCTGATGTCAGTGAGTAGGCTTGTTTGCAGGAAAGCAGGGAGCATGGGGAAAGGGCTCTCGGGGAAACTGGCACACAAGAGCTCAGAGAGAGTGGTGACTAACAGAGAAGTGTTGCTCAGCTTGGACTAGGCAACTGGCAAGCGGCGTAGGATGGAGGGACGAAGGCTGCCTTTTCCCTTCAGTTGCATGCCCGGGGGCTCCGGGTCCCTCTCTGGGCAACACGGTCCCCATTAACCACCTTGGCAGGGGAGTTAGCTGCCGAGGGACGCCAGCGGTGGGGAGGGATTATGGCCCCACGTGTGGCTGGCCGCCAGGTTGGTTCTGTCTGGGGAGCTAATCTGTATCCGTTTTGTCCTCTGGTAACGTTGCAGCCATCAGCTGTCCCCCCAACAGCCACTACGAGAGCTGCGTGTCCTTGTGCCAGCCCCGATGCGCCGCCATCCGGCTGAAGAGCGACTGCAGCCACTACTGTGCGGAGGGATGCCAGTGCGACCCCGGATACGTCCTCAACGGCAAGAGCTGCATCCTTCCGCACAACTGCGGCTGCTACTCCGACGGCAAATACTATGAGGTACACTGCTCACGTCCTTCTCTCGGCATTTCTCCCACTCTTTCTGATATTTCTGGGCAGCGTCTCGTGCCCCGAGCGGAGACGGCGGTCAGGCCAGGCCGGTACCGGGTGTTGCGCTGGGTCCATTTGCTGGGGTAGCAGGGTCAGAGCCTCAGTCAGAGAGAGTGCTCTGCAGGACCTGGAGGGACAGGTCCTCTCCTTCATCAAAATCATACGTGTCTGCTGGTCCACGGCCATGCTCGGGGACCGCTCTGAAGTCTGGCGTGTTTGCACCAAGCAAGAGCAGGCGGGGAACAAGGGGCAGAGCGGGCAGATGTGCATCGAGCGGAGGCGGAAAGAGGCGAAGCGGGCTCCGTAGCGAAGCCCCGGCGATGGCCCGTGGGATGTCTGCTGGCGTTTGCTAGGACCAAGCTGTCCTGCGGTCTCCAAAGTCCTCCTCTGAGCTGCAGAGCATATTACCATTGCTCCTGCTGGAGGAGTCCCTGTGTCAGGGCCGGGGTCCAGCTCTGATCTAACTGCCGGCATGCACTCGGGTCACGTGGCTTACACACCAGGGGCGCCTCTCCCGCGCCAGTCTCGTTTCCAGCCCAAGTCTCGCACGGCTGCTCTTTCGGAGCTCTGGTCTGGGGAAGGCCAGCATAGAGCAAGGAAGCCTCAATCCGAGGGCCCCATGGGAATTACAGCTCCTAGAGGAGTGGAAGGGTGGAGTCAGTAGGACTCCACAAGGTGAGAGCCCGGTACCATGCTGGTGATGGAAACCACGGTTGTCGGTGAGGGTAGGGATGACGCGGCGGCTCTAGGGGGTACCGGGGGTAGAGAGGAGAGGGACGTCCTCCCGCGGTGTGCTGCGTAGGGAGTCCTTCTGTCTGGCAAAATCGTCACGTGGTTGTCGGGTGAGTGTGGCTCGGGTGTCAGGCAGGGATGGGAGGGAACTGGTGCAGCGGGGGGAAGAAAGGGCGGTGACGGGGAAGACTGGCTTTGATGAGTGCCAAAGTTCACTACGGTATGACCACATTGTTCCACACGACGGTATTCCACACGAGATGGGTTTACTGTTTCACATGAAATTTACTTATTTGTAGCTATCGGATGTTACTTGGGAGTTTGATTCAGCAGGGTGTCGTGCTGGTGGCATTGCTCATATTATAGAGGTTGTATTTTGTGTCAGTGAGTGACATAAGGTGTCTTTGCCAGGCCCCACACCCATAACGAGCCAGTATTGTGGTACTGTTGTACGGGGACCCTAGTAACGGGTTGGCAGCCGGCAGGGCACAAGAAAGGGGTCAAGGAGATATTTAGCATGCCGTGGTTTTTGTGCGAGTTTGAGAGGCGAGGGAGGTTGCGGCTACAGTGGAAACACGCAGTTTCCTCATGCCTGCGGGTAGCAGAGATGTTGCAAGGTAGGTGCAAGCTGCCAGTGTATTCTTTGCACCTTTTCCTCCGTCCTCATCGCCTGCTCTCGCTTGCCGTGTGGCGGAAGGGCGTAAACCTTGGCCCAAGCGACCGCAGAGGGTAGGGTGGGAGTCCCCGGCCCTCCCAACCAGTGACGGGTCCCTCTTTTAGCCCAAGCAGCTATTCTGGAACGGGGACTGCACCCGCCGGTGCCGCTGCTTCCGGCGCAACCTCATCCAGTGCGACCCGCGGCACTGCAAGTCGGATGAGGAGTGCGCCCTGCGCAACGGTGTCCGTGGCTGCTTCAGCACGAGGAGCTCCTTCTGCCTGGCAGCGGGCGGCGGCGTCTTCCGCACCTTCGACGGGGCCTTCCTCCGCTTCCCCGCCAACTGCGCCTTCGTCCTCTCCACCATCTGCCAGAAGCTGCCCGACTTCTCGTTCCAGCTCATCATCAACTTTGACAAGTGGTCCTCACCCAACCTCACCATCATCTCCCCCGTGTACTTCTACATCAACGAGGAGCAGATCCTCATCAGCGACAGGAATACCGTCAAGGTAAGGTCTCGTCCGGGGCGTCCGCCCCCTCCGGAGCGGGGCCACGGGCCGGGCAGTGCGGGACTGGCTCCTGAGCAGAGGAGGATGGCGCGTGGGGCCGCACGACGATCTCCACGAGGGCCCCAGAAGGCTCTGTCGGCAGCTTTGCATCCYGGTTGAGGTAGCTCTACGGGTGAGGGATGCGGCCGTCACCTGTCGGGCTTTGCGGAGGGGTGCCAGCCACGACAAAATGGCTGGCAGGAGGTGAGGCTGTCCGCAGCCTGGGAGTTTGTAGTTGCGTACCCGTYCACCTCTCGGTGGTGCAGGCGGAACTGTCCTTTTGAGCGGAGGGGTACGGAGGTTATTGCTGCGGTGTCATTCGGAGTCTGAAGGGCATTGATGGTGGCCTTTCCCRGTGCGTGAGGAGTCCCAAGCTAGAGCCTCTGCAGGTGAGTAGGGTTCCCTTTGCGGCGCAGCCTCACGCAGGCATTTAAGGGAGTTGGTGCGCTCGGAGCGATCCGTCAGGCCAGAAGGAGGAGGAGGATATGCTGGCCCCTGCCAAAGACGAGGCGGCGTGTTTTCACGGCTGGGATATCAGGAGGCAGTCGCAGAGCCGTTTGCGGGCAGCTCGCGTCCGTACGCGGAGGGGACGGGAGGGAGGTCAGCCTTGCCTCCTTTCCCTCACCAGGTGAACGGCAGCCACGTGAACATCCCCTTTGTCACGGGGCTTTCCACAAAGATCTTCAGCCAGGAGGGCTTCCTGGTCATTGACTCCAGCCCTGACATCCAGATCCGCTACAACGGCTTCAATGTCATCAAAATCGTCATCGGGGAGCGGCTGCAGAACAAGGTGTGCGGCCTCTGCGGCAACTTCAACGGTGACCGGACGGACGACTACGCGACGCTGCGGGGGAAGCTGGCGGTCAGCAGCGTGGTGCTGGCACAGAGCTGGAAGACCAATGGCATGCAGAAGAGGTGAGCGGTCGGACAGCCCTTCCCYGCCGGGCGGGAGCGGGAACGGGGCTGGCTGCAACAGGAGCCCCTGCGACGTGTCCGGTGCCCACAGCTGCAACGAGCTGCAGTACTCGCAGTACACCGCCTCCTGTGACAACGTCCAGATCCAGGAGCTGCAGAGCGACAGCTATTGTCTGAAGCTGACGGACATGAAAGGCTTCTTCCAGCCCTGCTATGGCCTCCTGGACCCCCTGCCCTTTTATGAGTCTTGCTTTCTGGACGGCTGCTACAACCGCAAGAAGGTCCAGCTGTGTGGCTCGCTGGCTGCCTACGGCGAGGCCTGCCGCACCTTCGGCATCCTGGGCACTGAGTGGATCGAGAAGGAGAATTGCTGTAAGAGAGCTGGGGGCCGTCCGGGTCGAGAGGAGCCGCGTCCTGCCGGGACTGCAACTGGCGGGAGAGGGGCCAGCGGGGCGGGGGTGGCCCGTGGCGTTGGAGGTGCCTGCCCTGCGGTCTGAGGATAAAGATCGTGTTTGYGCTCTGTCTTGTGCTGTTTAGCAGGAGTGGTGGAAGATCCTTGTGTGGGCGCCGACTGCCCCAACCGCAGCTGCGAGCTGGACAACGGCGGGGAGCTGTGTGGCTGCATTGAGCCCCCGCCCTATGGGAACAGTGAGTCCTCCGGTCCCGGCTGCAGGGTCGGCACCGAGCGGCGTGGGCGCGCGTTAGGCCGTCGGACCGCCGGGGCTTTGGGAAGGGAGGTGCCGAGGGCCGGGACCTCTGCCGAGATGGGGTTTTGTGACCATGCGTGGTTCAGGACGGGAGCAGGTTTTCTGGAGTGCACGTTACGGGCATCTCTGGCTCRGGAGCGCTTTGAGCAGCAGGGACGTTGGACGGGCAAGGTGCGCTGCAGGAGACGATCCCAACCTGTTTCTGGCGGTGGGGAGGAGGGCTGGGCGGGCCAGCCGCCAGGGCCTGTGGCGCTATCTGTGGTGATTTGAAGCTGTCTCGTCTTCTCCTCTAGCCACCCATGATATCATTGATGCGGAGGTGACATGTAAAGCCGCCCAAATGGAGGTGTCCATCTCGAAGTGCAAGCTGTTCCAACTGGGCTTCGAGCGCGAGGGGGTGCGGGTCAACGACCGCCACTGCCCTGGCATCGAAGGGGAGGACTTCATCTCCTTCCAGATCAACAACACCAAGGGCAACTGTGGCAATGTGGTGCAGGTGAGCCGGGGCACAGGGCACGCGAGGCCGGGAGCGAAGGCTGGGCTGTTCATCTTGGGTGTCTTGTCATTCATGTGACCTTGAGGGTGGAGGAGGCGGGGGGAGCATGCCTTTGGGAGGTGGCTTGATGGAGCAAAAGGGACCCGAGAGTCGGCCAGTGCCTGTGATGCGCACGTAGCTCTGACCATCGATCGGGGCGGCTTGTGTTCGGGCAGTAGGTCGCAGGCGGGCTTTGTAGCACGCGGGGTCTTTTGGCGTGGGGTTGCCGCCGCTCCCCCACTGACTGGCGTCCCGGTCCAGAGGATGCAGGAGGGAGGCAGAGGAGTAGGCGGGAGGCTGAGAAGAGCGGTCTGCATATTCTGAGCTGTTAGGTATGCGAGGAAATTGTTGGCATGGGGGGCATCGAGGCAGTGCAGCTTCGTGCCAGCCGGGCAGTCTTCCTCCGTGGCGGCGGCCCGGCTCGAGGCCAGGGTCAGGGCAGGGGCGTGCGTTGGTGTGAGTGACACTCAGGAGGTGCTTTCATGGGATGGGGGTCGGGGAAAACAGAGGCAGGTCTTGTAGGGTAAGGATGCTGTCCAGCGGTTCGTAGCCCTGCCGTACCGTACCCCTTCTGGCCAGAGGTGGCGGAAGGGCGGCGGGGCCCTCGGCGTCGCACGGCTTGTTTAGGGGCCAAGGCATCCGTTAGGAGCAGGGGAGCAGAGATGGCCAGTCTCGAGCGACTCCCCGCATTCCTCCTGCAGTCGAATAGCACGCATATAGTGTACAAGAACACGGTGTGGATCGAGAGCGCGAACAACACGGGCAACGTCATCACCCGGGACCGCACCATCAACGTGGAGTTTTCCTGTGCCTATGAGCTGGACATTAAGATCTCCCTGGATTCGGTCGTGCGGCCGATGCTCAGGTAGGAGCCGGGGCGAGACGCGTGGCCCCTCCCATCGCACGGGTGCAGGAGCGCGGGGGTGGAGGGCGAGGCGGCGGAGGGTATGAAGCGAGGCGGTCCGAGCTGGTATTTTTTTTTTTTTTGTCATTGTTAGCGTGATTAACCTGACGGTGCCGACGCAGGAAGGGAGCTTCACGACCAAGATGGCCCTGTACAAGAACTCATCCTACAAGCACCCCTACCGGCAAGGCGAGGTGGTGCTCACCACCCGGGATGTGCTCTACGTGGGGGTCTTTGTCGTCGGGGCCGATTCCAACCACTTGATCCTGATGCTGAACAAGTGCTACGCGACCCCCTCGCGGGACAGCAACGACAAGCTGCGCTACTTCATCATCGAGGGAGGGTGAGCGGCCGCGGGCTGGGTGGCCCAGCACGCCCTGTTGTTTTTCGTCGTGTCTGTCGGGGAGGGTGCTCGAAGGGGCGTTGGTGCCAGTTGGAGCTGGGGACCTTTCGGTCAGTGAGATGGTTGACCGAGTTCTGGAAAGGGCGGGGAACAGGGCAGCCCGCGTTGTTAGCGCAGGAGTTAGTTCGCTTAGCGTAGCGGTAGCTGGAGGCCCCACGTGCGACGGAGTCCTGGCCGCGGAGAGCAGTGGCCTTCCTCGCGTCGCCGATGCCACGGGCGTCGGTAGTCTGGAGGAGACGGGGGGACGCGGATCGTGGCGGAGGCGTCTTGGGAAGCTGGAGCCCAACAAAGTCAGACATGCCAGAGAGAGGTCATGCCACAGAGGCAGGGCGCGACAGCCTCATCCAGAGGAGGCGGGGACGGCGGGATCTAAGCGCGCTGCCGCGGGACCCAGGGCGAGGGGCCTTATGGGGACAAGGGCGAGCGGCGTCCCTTGAGGGAAGGGTCCCGGTCACGGCAGGGCCGGGGTGAGTGTCGGTGCTTTGCGCAGGTGCCAAAACATGAAGGACAACACCATCGGCATAGAGGAGAACGGGGTATCGTTGACGTGTCGCTTCCACGTCACCGTCTTCAAGTTCATCGGGGATTATGACGAAGTTCACCTCCACTGCGCCGTCTCGCTCTGCGATTCGGAGAAATACTCCTGCAAAATAGTAAGCGGGGCAAGTGCCGAGGGATGGGTCGCTCACTTTGCAGGGCTCCGGCGGAGCATGTTGAGCCCAGTCGACCCAGTGTCAGAGAGGTGGCCGGAGATGTAGCCCCGGGGCCGTGGCCGGGAGGGTTGTGTGTTCCTCTAGGTGCCGGGAGGAGAGCCCCGCCACGGGCAGGTCACCTCGGGACCCATGCTCTATAAGCGTGGTTGCAGGGTCCCTTCAGGAGCCGAGCCGGCCACAGGGGCGCAGAGGGAGCCCGGGCAGGGGCCGAGAGTGACGGAGGCGGCATTTATCCCCGCGCAGAACTGCCCTCAGCACACGAGGATGGCCAGCGCGTTCGCCGAGGAGCCCAAGGAGCAGATCATCTCGGTGGGGCCTATTAGGAGGAAGCGTAAGTGCGTGCGACCCCAAGGAAGGCAGCGGGGGTTTGTCTGCCATCTGGGCTGAGCCTGGCGGCGGTGCCGCGGGGCAGTGCCTGGGCGCAGCAGGATCCCGGGGCACTGGGGCGAGGGAGCGTGCGTGCGAGTGTCCCGTGGGGAAAGGCTGTTCCTTTGAGTGGGAATCGGGACAAGAGCAAGAGAGTGCTCAGGGGGGTTTTGCTGCTGGGAGGCGAGGGCGGAGAGAGCATGGGTGCCGGTCGGATGTGCGCAGGCGCGGGCCACGTCGGGGTTCCGTCTCGCTCGGGGACGTGCGTTCCTAGGGGTCCGTGGGCAGTCGCACGGGAGATGGCGCGACGGCAGGGCGGGCAGCGGGAGCCCGGGGTGGCGCGGGGCGCTCTGTTTCTGGCTACATGGCCCCGTGCTGCCAGTGCTCCTCTTTGTCTTCCAGAAAGGCCCCTGGAGGGTTGTGAGTATCAGGCTAGGTGCTGCTTTGGGGTCACGGGGGATGACAGGAGCCTAGCTGGGTCCTAGCGTCGTCCCCACGCCGCGTGTGACGTGAGGGCGTGCCTGGCAGGTGATGGGCATGCTCTCGTGAGCCCCATTGTTGTAGCAGGGAGCGTGGGAGCGTGGGTCTTAGGCAGCCAAGGATCAGGGGCTTGGGGTCTGGGAGCATCGCTCAGGTGTCCTCCTTTGCTCTTGGTGCCCAGGATCGGACTGGTGCGAGGACAACGGAGGCTGCGAGCAGATCTGCACGAGCCGGGCGGACGGACCCCTGTGCAGCTGCGTGACGGGGATGCTGCAAGGGGATGGCAAGAGCTGCAGGGGCAAGTACCGGGGGCAGCGCAGGAGGAGTCGGGGCGAGCGTAGCGGGGGGCTTCAGCGCCCGAGCCAAGGGGCCGTAGGGGCGAGTGGCACAGGGAAGGTGGCCGGAACGTGCGGCGTGTCGCAAACAGGAGGGAGGCGGAGGGCAGGGAGCTGGGCTTGCACTGTTCCCGGGGGACGGAGGCGCCCGGCAGTGCGGTGCCCGAGGGCTGTGAGGCCGATGATGGCAGACTTCGAAGAGCTGGCAGGCAGTCATTTGCAAGGGTGGTGACGGCATATAGCGTGGTGCGGGGCAGCAGCAAGGTAGAGTAGAGGCCACGGGTAGAGTCTGGAGGCCAACTAAAGGGCTTGTGGGAGGGGGACCCAGCGACGAGATGGGGCACCCGGGAGGGCGCAGGACCGGCGCGGTTTGCGGGGCACCCGGGGCGTGGGGGAGAGGGAGGCGCCTGTTGCGTGCGTGCCGGGGCCCCAGCTCACGTGGGTCTTGTCATTGTGTCGGCAGCCTCCAGCTCTTCAGGGGAGCGCCGCGCCCGAGCGACCCTCCTGGTGGCGGCCCAGCTGTGGCTGTGGCTGCGTGCAGCTCTGCGGGACCCGACCTCGTAGGCGTGGCTCCGCCGCCCAGCCAAGTACTGTTCTCGCGTCAGCCTGAGTCTTTGTAGGGTAGGAGACGGCACCCCCGCAGTGGTCAGGCTGCCACCGACCCGTCCTGCTGCGTGGAGGCAAGAGAGGGACTTGACCTGGAGAGAAACTGGATGCGGACCCAGACGTGAAGGTGGTGCGTGGCAGGCGCCGTGACAGCGACAGCAAGGCAGAGCTGGATGTTTGCTGGCATCGATGTGGCACTTGGGGGGGTTTTTTGCGGGTGTCTGGCATTGTGGGACTTGAGGGKTTTTTTTGCAGCTTTTTCCCAGGCTTTCCCTTGTAGCATGCACTGTAGGTGGCCCACACCCCTGCCGTAGCGTGGGATGGGCTGGAGTGCGTGCCGTCCCCTCGCACGGACAGCTGCGGGTCTCCATGATCCTCGGGTGCTGCTGTCGGTGTCTCACGAGCGCACGGACTCTGAGCCAGAGGTAGGTGTCGCGGCACGGGTGGCGGGCCAGAGCGGCGCGTCATCGTTGTCGGATGTTGTGATGCCTGGGGAGCGCATCGTCCCCCGGCTCTCCGGAGCAGAGGCGTTGTCGAGGCACGCGGCCAAGGCCCAAGCTCGTCCCCGGGGGTCTGGGAAGCCTGTTAGTGCGCTGCAGTGCTGAGAAGCTGGTCCCAATGTTTGGAAAGAGGTGCTTTCTGGCAGGCAGGACCGAGAGCCAGAGAAGTGAGGGGCAGAATTCCCTCCTGTGTTTGTGTGGCGTGCTGTGCCAGAGCAGGGTCGGGCTCTGCGGGCGCCCGGCAGGAGAGCTGAGGCCTGCCTCGGGGTGCCGGTGGGTGTGGGGGGGCTGTCTGTGTTGGTGTCTTATCTTGTGTTTGTACTCTGTGAAATGGCTGCGTGGGAATAAAAAGCGTTGTAATCCTTCGTAAGCGGTGTGGTCCTGTGTGATGGCCGCGAGGATGGGGCGAGGCAGCTGGGGCTGGGAGGACACTGGGGCTGGAGAAGGTCCCCGGGAGGRGCGGGGAGTGGCGGTTTCTGGGTGCCGGGCAGGGGCCACCTATGGGGCACGCCAGAGCTGAGGGCCCGGGTCGGGCCTGGAGGAAGGAGGCATGCCTGTGCTTTATTAGGCGAGTCAGATGAGCTGGGATTGGGGGGGGGCGAGGGGGGGGGGCGGGAGTAGTAAGCTGTTGTGGGGAGGAAAGGGGGCACCCGACTTACTTCTCTGCTGGGGTCCCAGGGAGAGGCGAGGAGCACGGTGGCTGGAGGCGGGCAGCAATCGAGCGAGTTACCCGTGAGCCTGGTGGGTGACGGTCTGCGTGCCYGTTCCCCCGGCCGCTCGCCTGGCTGGCTGGTGGCTGTTGCAGAGTATGGGAGGAGGTCACCATCGTAGGGGAGAGGAAAAGGAGCAGGGGAAGTCGCCGGCAGTTGGCGCGAGGAGCTGAGGTCTTTGGCGTCCGGGGACAGGCGAGAGGTGCCAGCGTGGGTCTGGCAGGTTTGTGGCAGTCTTGTCACGGTGCCGTTTGGCAAGGGATATAGCCGTCTCGGTGTTCCTGGCGCGGGCGTGCTCTCTGGGGCGCGGGGCAGTTCGCAGCCAGGGAGAAGCCCGGGAGGGAGGGGTGTCTCGGAGGGAGCGGGAGCAGTCGCGAGGGGTGGCTCGATATAGGGGAGGGGGTCTGGTGCGAGGGCCCTTTCTGCTGGGGTGGGCAGGGGGATGGAGGGTGAGGCTCAAGAGGAGCACYGGATCAACTGGCACCGTTGGTCAGCTCCCAGAGCTATGATATCGTTGCTATTAGTGAGACTCGGTGCAACGAGTCCCACAGCTGGAGCGCCGGGCCAGAGGGATAGGCAGGGCAGGCGAGGCGGAGGCACTGCACTGTATGTGAGGGAGAGGTTTGACTGTGCAGCCCTTACAGTTAGCAATGATGTAGTTGAGAGCCTCTGGGGGATGGAAAACAAAGGAGATGTTGGTGTGGGCGTCTACTACCGATCGCCTGGCTGGGATGATAGCACTGGTGAGTTACTCTATAGGCAATTAGGAGAAATGTCTGGATCGGTAGCCCTTGTCCTTAYGGGAGATTTCCACTTCTGAGACGTCAACTGGGAATATCGTATGGCTGTGACGAGCAGGTCCTGGACATTCTTGAAGTGCGTAGGAGAGGATAACTTCTTGTCACGGGTACTCGGTGAGCCACCTAGGAAAGATGCCCTCCTAGACTTGCTATTTGTGAATAGAGAAGGACTCGTGGGGGATGCCATGGTAGGTGGCCGTCTTGGCCACAGCGATCACGAAACGGTTGAGTTTAAAATTTTCAGTGTAATGAGAGAAAAACGCCAGCAGAGTTGCTTAGGAGGTCACGAGTGCCGGTCAGTCTTTAAGAGCCACCTTTTAGAAGCACAGGCGATTCCACTGCATTGTAAGTCAAGCGAGCGGGGCGGAAGACCGGCTCGGCTGAACGGGAAACTCCTTGCGGAGCTCAAGAGGAAAAAGAAATTGTACGATCTCTGGAAGCGAGGTCAGGCTTCGCAGAAAGAGTACAGAGCCGTGGTTCGTCTGTGCAGGGAGAAGACACGCAAGGCCAAAGGTCAATTGGAGTCCAAACCGGCCAGTGTTGCGTCAGATAACAAGAAGGGTTTTTTAAGTACCTTCACAGCAAGAGGAGGTCTAAAGAAAACATTGGAGCGATACTTGTTGAGGACGGTCATCTAATAGGGACGAAGAAGTAGCGGAGGCGTTCGATGCGTTTTTTGCCTCAGTCTTCAATAACACTGATAGACCTTGGGCCGCCCAGTCCCCCGAGTCGGAGGACCACGGGTGCAGGAACGGTGACTTTGCATTTGGGGACGCCGAAATTGAGAGGGACCAGCCATATCAGTCGAACGGTCGCAAGTCCGCGACGCCCGACGGGATTCATCGCAGAGTACCGAAGGAGCTGGCGGATGTTACAGCGGGACCCCTCTCGATCGTCTACTGAAGGTGTCGGGAGTCCGGGGAGGTCCCCGCCGACCGGAAGCTAGCCGACGTTATTCCAATCTACAGGAAGGCTGTGAGAGAAGACCCAGGGAACTACAGACCCGTTGGTCTAACCTCAGTTCCTGGAAAAATTATGGAGGAGATCATACCGGGTACTGCTGAAAGGCATTTAAAGAACAATGCAATCATCAGGCACAGTCAACATGGGTTCACAAAGGGAAAGTCCCGTTTAACTAATTTGATATCCTTCTACGATAAGGTCACCTGCCTAGTGGATGAAGGGAAGGCGGCGGATGTAGTTTTTCTGGATTTTAGTAAGGCTTTCAATACCCTCCCTCACGGCATCCTTCCACGGGACAAGCGGGTTCACRGCGCGCCGGGCGAAGAACCCTCCGAAGGGTGGAGCTCAAAGGGTAGTAGCAAACGGGGCTACATCTGGCTGGCGACCGGTCACCAGCGGCATTCCTCGGGGTTCAGTTTTAGGGCCGGTTCTGTCCCGAATATTTATCAACGATCTGGACGCAGGAGTCGAACACGCCATTAGCGAGTTTGCTGACGATACCAAACGGGGAGGTGCTGTTGACTCTCTTGACGGACAAGATGCCTCGCARGGATCTAGGTAGATTGGAGCATCGGGCAGCAATCGATGGGATGAAATTTAACCAGTCGAAATGCCGGATTCTGCACCTGGGACGGAGTAACGCCGGGCACAAGTCTAAACTGGGAGAGGAGCGGCCGGAGAGCAGCCCTGCAGAAAGGGATSCGGGGGTGCCGGTCRACAGCAGGCTTGACAGGAGTCAGCAGCGTGTGCCGGCAGCCGAGAGGGCGAACCGCATCCTGGGGCGCATCAAGCACGGTATAACCAGCTGGTCAAGAGAGGCGATTATTCCGCTGTATTCAGTGTCGTTGCGGCCTCGCCTCGAGTACCGTGTGCAGTCCTGGGCCCCGCCATTTGAGAAGGATGTGAAGGTGCCGGGATGGGTCCAGAGGAGGGCACCAAAGCCAGTCAAAGGGCCRGAAGGCACGTGCTATGAGGAGCGGCTGAGGACTTTGGGCTTGTCTAGTTTGGAGAAAAGGAAGCTGAGGGGCGACCTCATGGCTCTCTACAGCTTCCTGAGGAGGGGACGTGGAGAGGGAGGGAGGGACYGATCTCTTCTCCCTGGGATCCAGGGACAGGACGGGCGGGAACGGTTCTAAGCTGCGTCAGGGGAGATGTAGGCTGAACGTTAGGAAGTATTTCTTTACCGAGAGGGTGGTCAAACACTGGAATAGGCTTCCCGGAGAGGCGGCCGATGCCCCAAGCSTGTCAGTGTTTAAGAGGCATTAGGACAACGCCCTTAATAACATGCTTTAACTTGGTCAGTCCTGAAGCGGTCAGGCAGCAGTTGGACTAGATGATTGTCGGGCATCCCTTCCAAGTGAAATAGTCTAATCTATTCTATTTGACTTTATGGGAGAGGGAAGGCTTCCGGCGAGGCCCGCCGGGCTGTCGCGGCGCCGCAGGGCTCCATCGGGCCAGGTCGGAACACGACGCAGGGGCGCGAGCGGGGGTGTGTCGGCGGCCCCGCGGCACCTCGCTCGCCGCGGGCCTCCCTGGGTTTGCACGTGTGCCTGGCAGCGGACAGCGGTCTCGTGGAGCTGCTCTGGGCGGCACAGAAGMGGTGGGGGAGCAGCACCGGGCAGAGGGATCCAGCGGGGTGGGATGGGGATGGTGGGCAGGGGACGGGCATGTCGGTCGGCGGAGAGGCTCAGAGAGGAGGTTGGGCAGCGCTGGAGGCAGGTGTCTCACAGGGGCCCCATTTGGGCGCGTGCCGCTGGCTGGGTCGTAGCGTCTGCCCGAGGAGTGTGTAAGGGTGGAGGGTGCCAGGTGGGGTTGGGAGGGTGGGGGATGTTTGGCTGCAGGGTGTCAGGAGGCATTGTCTCGTGGAGCCGTGTGGGATGGAGAGCGGGGCTCCTTCTTAGAGGCACGCAGGTGCTGTGAGAGGCAGGTGAAGGCTGCGAGGCATCCTTGTGCCGGAAGGGACAGCGGGTGGGAAGTGAGAGGGAGAAGGTGTGGGTAGGTCGTGGGTGGGTGTTGTTTTTTGGGGCCGGGGGGTGGCTAGGGGCTGCGGTGAGGGATGTTACCTGTCTGTTGGTGCATCCRGTGTGCGGGCTTGGGGCTGGTCATCTTGCGGCGATGCGCGGCTGTCTCGGGAGGCGGCGTGCCTGTCTGCGTCACAAAGGGGCAGCTGCATTAGGGGAGGTGGCTTGCGGCGACCGGGGTGAGGAAGGTCCTGGCAGGGGGGCAGGCAGGGGGAGAGGAGCAGCGTTCCTGGTCTGAGAGGTCCTTGGAGGGGATGTTGTGGCACACGGGCCGTGGAGGCAGCTGAGAGTCAGGGGAGAGGCGGGTCGGGTCGCTCGAGCAGGGAGCCGGGGTGGGTGGCAGCTGCCAGAGTAGGGTGGTCCGGTGGTGGGGCTGGCAGGGAGGAGTTTTTTTGAGGGAAGGGGCCGTGGGGCTGGCATCAATGATGTCTGCATGTGGTGGGTGGGGACAGCGGCTCTTGAGGCAGGTGGCACATCACGGGGAGCRGGGCCCATGGGCGTGTAAGAGAGGCAGGGCTGGGTTTGGCACGTGTAGTGGCGAGCATGAAGGGGGCCTTTGGGGCGGCCGGTGCAGGGGAAGGCTGTCTGGCGGCATGCGGCCGATGGACGGACGTCTGTTTGTCCGCAGGTGACGTTCGGTGGAGGCCTAGGCGCTTGTAAGGGAGGCGCCATTCGGCAAGGCTGGCAGGGGAGTGCCTGTTGGCCAGGAGCGTGGCCAAGGCAGGCYGAGGTGTGGGGTTCAGTGCTGTGAGATAGGCTGGGACGTAGGGAAGACACGGGGGTCCTGGGGCAGGAGGAGGGCAGCCGGTTCCCCTTGCTTCGAGCAAAGAGGTGGGCAGCGGGGTGTTGTGGACTGTTGAGGGGGTGTCTGTTGTGGAAGGGCTGGGGTGTGTGATCATCCTGTACTGCAGCAGTAGGTAGGGTTGGAGGCGGACCGGGGCCAGGCTGGTCCCCATGCCTAGGTCAGCGTGCCGAGATGGCCATAGGTGTTTGTCTGTCGCAGGTGCAGGGGTGGAGGGGGGAGCGGTTTGGTCACTGCGCCGTGGAGGCGGAGAGGGGGCGTCSCTGTCTTTGGGAGACCGGCAGCATCGTCATCACGGATCTATGCCACGCGCAAAGGCTGGGTGCGGAGAGGCACGTGTCTGGCACCAGGGTGCGGACCTCTGCCCGGGAGAGCTTTGATGGCCGCGATGGAGTTCAGGGTGATCCAGCAGGGTGTGGCAGAGCAGGACACGGAGAGTTTTTTGGTGGGGGCGGTGGAGAGGTCGTGTTCCTCGTGGTGGGTGCGTCCACAGAGCGGAGAGGAGGAGCCTGTGTTGCGCAGGGAAGGCCCGTCAGACCAGAGGGAATGTCGCGGTGGCTAGCATGGGGTTGGCTGTCTGGAGAAAGCTGGGCACAGAGCAGCTCGATGGTCTCGGGAGCTGCTGTAGGAGACAAAAGTGCCGGGCAGGGAGCGGGTGGCGCGCCATGGGGCAGGATTGTCCCAGGGGAGCGCGGGGTCCCCTTTCCGAGAGGGTGGGCGGACTCGGGGCTGTGGCACAGGGGCGTGGAAGATCCCCCCACCCTGAGGCAGGAGCGTGTAGGCTTGGGTTTGGGTGGTGCAGATCTTTGAGAATGGAGGACTTGGTGGGAGCGGAAGGAGGCGGGTGCCCTCTGAGAGGCCTGTGGCTGCTTGGGCTGGGGGCAGGGTGCGGGTGCGTGGAGATGAGAGGTGGGCGTCTGTGCGTGTCTGCGTCGGTAGGTGAGGGTCTGGGAGGTGTGCTGTAGGCTGTGCAGCGTTTGTTTCTTGTTGTGGCCGTTAGCTTATTTAGTAGTCCCGGGCGGGCTGCGGGGTGGCAGTGGGGCTGTTGAATGGTTGGTGTGGGTATCTGAGCATCCGGTGAGCTGTGGGTCAGCATGTGGGCAGAGCGGCAGGATAGTCRAGGCTAGTGATACTGTTGGTGATGGCCGGGCAGGGTTCTGAGAGGGGACTGGGTTGCGTAGACCCCGTCTGCGGCAGTGGTCGCAGCAGGCAGACCGCAGGGTGTGGTGGCTCGATAGTTAGCGCAGTTGGGGGTGTTGTTGGTGTCAGAGTGTCGGCTGTGGGCATCAATGTGGGCAGGGCAGGGGTCAGGGAGTGGGTTTGGCAGCCTCTACAGTAACGGTAATATTTATAAGCATGTGCTTAGGTAGTGGAGGTGGCTCRGCAGAGCRGGTATGGTCAGGGCTCGTCTCGGGTGGGGCTGGGGGGCCCGGTGGCACCCAGATTGTCACGGGCGCTGCTGGGTGGTGGTTTTTTTTTGTGGTAGGCTGTGCACTGCTGTTGTAGCATTGGGGTCCCCGAGGGGGCTCTGCAGTGTTGAAATAGGTAGTGTCTGGAGACAGTGCTGTCTATGGAGTTGTCCTACTGGAAGTTTGTGTAGTGTAGATGTTGGTGTGTGTTAGTGTTGGTGGTGGCGTGGGCATTTGGTTGYGTCGATTGTCAACGCGGGTGCCGGGGGTAGCCGTGGCATGGGCGCTTCTGGTCTTAACGCGAGGTAAGTGGCGTTGGTGGTGGTGTTGAAGCAGGAGGTTGCTTCTACGGTAGTCTCGCTGTTGGCGTTGAGGTTAGTGCCGATGGCACCAGTGTCGGTGGTAGGGATGTAGCAGTGTGTGTGTCTGCGYGGTGTCGGTTTTGGTGTTGATAAGAGGGAGAATGCTGAAGGTAGTGGTGCTGTAAGAGATGGTGATGAGGTTTTTGTTGTTCATATTGGTGGCAATGTGTCCGAAGGTCTYGTAGCCGGCCACGAGGCTTGTAGCGGCAGCGGTTTCGGTTGCAGCCACGGCAGCGCTGATGTAGCTGGTGCTGGCGGTGTGTATGGAACTGTTGATGTGAGTCTCCACGTGTTGATGATGGGGTTTATGTAGGGGTTTATGTAGGTCTCGGAACGCTTGCTTGTCACAGTTGGGGTTGATGTCTGATAGTTAGAGGTAGCGCGGCATGGGTGGTCTCAAAAAGGGGAGTCTGTGTTGTAAGTAGTGTTGTTTGTTAGCACTGGGGGGGGGGGGGGGGATGGCAGCGGATGTCTGGCCACGTCGAGGCTCCTGCAGCCTGGTGCGCTGTCGCTGCTGGCGTGTGCCAGGCAGGGGTTGGGGAGCGGGTGTGGTGGTCTCGCTGCCACTGGGAGGATCGATGTTTGTCAGTGCCGGGCCAAGCACTGTGGGTGCTGGCTACAGTAGTGGTTGTTGGGGCCTGGCAGCGGTGATGGTAGAGGTGGCGGTGGGTGTGGTTTTGTCGGGGCCAGCGGGTGGGCTCGGCYGGATCGTTGGGGTTGTTGGAGGCGTAGACTGTAAGGGTGGGAAAGGGTCCGGGGGGGCCCGGCCGCATCCGCGTTTGCCACTTTGGACATCTGTGCCCAGTCTAGGCAGCGTGAGCCTTGACCTAGGTGGTGTCATGTGGGCAGGCAGGGTGTGGCGTTGGTGGTGGTGGTGATGACCACCCTAATGGTGTGGATTGGCTTGTGGTGSGGTCAGTGTCAGCTGGAGCGAGTGATGTGACTGCTGTGTGTATTGCTTTGGATGCGTAGTTGTGTCGGGAGGAGATGGGGTTGGCCGTGGTGGCGGTAGCGAAGGAATGTTAGTTTGTCTTAATTGGAGGCAATGCTGCTGGCAGTGGTGGAGAGCAGTGTCTGTGGGTTTTCAGCAGGGATAACTGCATGCAGGTGGCTGTGTCGGCGCTGTGGTTGGGGGGGGCGTGTCTGATGGAGTCGGCGATGTTGAGGCCTGCCTGTCTGTCCCAAAGAACTAACTCTGTACTTGGTGGCCAYGGCTGTCTGTCCTTGCTGGAGATGATGGCTATCTCTGTTGTTGACGAGGGCGACGAGTGGCTGTCCGTCCTTGTCGGATGGTAGGGCGCTCCGGTGTTGGTGGCGAAGGCCGCCTGCCCGGCTTTATCGGAGAGCTAGCGAACGCTGCCGTTGGTGTGGGTGACGAGAGCCGGTTTGGCCGTCTGTCTGTACGGCAGGTAGCTAACTCTGTTGTCGATGTCGGTGCCCGGACGCGTGGCCGTACTGCAGGTAACTAGCCGTGATGGTGTCGGCGATGCTGACGAGCGCCTGTCCGCCTGGCTTTACTGGAGGGACGAGGAGCACCTCGCTGTCTTTCCTGAAGGTTATGTATGTCCCCTGTGGTCGATGGTGAGGACTGTCTGTTTGCCTTAATTGGTGGTAACTAACTCACTCTGTTGATGAGGGTGGTGCGGGGYGTCGGTAGGTCCGTCTATATCGGCGGAGCCTAACTCACCATGCTGGCGAGGATGGCGACGAGCATCCGGTTGCCTGCGGGTCTGGGAGGTAGACAACTGCCACTGTTGTCGACGGCGGTGCCGAGCGTTTGTCTGTGTTGTTTCTCTCTGTATTGATGCTAATGAATGGACTGTGCAGCGTTTCCCTTAATTTCGGCCTCGCCCCCTTAGTCTCTGCGTGTCTCTTGTACTCTCTCTGTCTCTTAATCTATGTCTCTCTGTTTCTCTTTCTGTCCCTGTTTGTCTGCCCACCCTTCTGTCTGCCTTTCCCTCTTTTTTCACGCTCTTTCTCTGGTTTGAAGGCGTGCTCTCTTTTCTCCCACACTCTCGGTCTTGTTTGGGGTCTCTATTTCTGTCCCTACATCTGCTGCTGTCTGCCTGACCTAGTGTCTTTCTCTTGTCCCACGCTTCCTGGATGTCTTTCTCTCTTGTCTCTGTCGCGCTCCCTCTCGCCCTCTCCCTGTCTTTCTGGCAGGCTCTAGTTCTGTCTCCATCTGTGTCGTCTTTTGCTGCTCAGGCTCTCTTGGTGTGTCTCTTGATTTCTTTCTCTCGCCCATTGTCTTTTTCTCTCTCTCTTGATCTACCGCGCACTCTGTGGCTCTCTGTCGGTGGTTTGCTTTCTCTGTGTCCCTGTCTCCCTCTGCTTTCTCTCTCTATCTGGCTTTTTTCTGTTTCTTGCCCCCTCTCCGCCTCCCCCTCCCCCCAGCTTTTTAGCCTTTGCTCTCTGTCCTCTTTTTTTTTAGGTAGGATGGTTTTTTTCTCTGTCTCTTGTTCTGCCGGTCTCTGTCCTGGTGCTAATGGACTCTGTTGCTGGCAGTGGTGGGGAGCGTCCACCTGTCTTCTCCGGAGGTAGCTCGCTCTACCAGTGGCAGCAAGGGCTCGCTCCCTCTTCTTGTCTTCTCTCTGCCTGTCTGTGTCTTCCTCCATTGCGCGCTCATTACAGCATGGCTCTTAATGTCATCCTCTCTCTCCGTGTTGCACTCTYGGTCTCTATGCGTCTCTGGCTGTTTGTCTCTCGGGTGGTCTCTCTGTCCTGTCTTGGCCCCTTTTCTCTCTTCTCTCCCCGCCCCATCCGAYGGTGATTTCTCCCTCTCTTGGCGTCCGCCTCCCTGTGGGTTGTCCCTGTTGTCTACTTTGTGCTCTACCTCTCCTATGGTGTTCTCTTTGCCTTGTCTCTCCTGCTTATGGCTTTACCTGTCTTCCCGATTGTCCCTGTGGCCTTCCGGTCTCTCCTATGGTGCCGTCTCTTCCCCCCTGTCTTATTTCTCTCCCCCTCCCTGCCTCTCCCCCACCTGTCTCCCTGTTGCTCTCCCTGTCTGTCTGTGTCCGCTGTCTCTCCCC